>JAODTR010045613.1:0-18965 GCA_025399935.1 Amblyopsis rosae | reverse complement strand
CTCTCTCTCTCTCTCTCTCTCTCTCTCTCTCTCTCTCTCTCTCTCTCTCTCTCTCTCTTTCTCTCTCTCTCTCTCACTCAAATCAGTAGAAAAGTTCTGTGTGACAGTGTCAGCGGTCAACACACTGTCAGCCTCCCAACTGTCCCATCTTTGTCAGTAGATATTGTAAGTGTTTGGCCAGAAACACTGTCCTTTTTGTCTAAGTTCTTTCAAGAGCTTCCACAGAACTTCTCTCATGTAGCCGTCAGCAGTGAATGCTCTGCTTGTTTTATTCAAGGTTTAAATTGATTGTACATTTTATAGACACACGTTTCTTTATGTTTAAAATGTATGCTGACACAAATCAAAAGAGAATCCCGCCAACCCCTAGGTGTAATGCCATATGTAGACATTCACATTAAGCATGTTTTAGCTATAGAAAATGAAATAACGTAATATAAATATAAAATAATATATATTATGTTACCTCCTTTTAGTCTGTTTAGAACTTGTGGGGATTTCAAATGCATATATGCTGCCCTCCCCTGGACAATTTGTCTCACTGCAAGAAAGAAAGGCCCAGTGTTTTAATTTGAAACTTTTTCATTGTATATACATTGTTTTTACTAATTTAGTCAAACTGTAGGTCTTCAGCTGATTGTCAGATGTGTTGATTAAGGACATTAGGCCTATTTAATCTTGAACATTAAATAAGTGAAATAAGAATAGCCTTTACCTAATGCATGTTGAAGAACAGACAATAATAGTAGGCTTGTTTCAAATATATCCTATTAAAGCTTTCTTAAATAGTTAGTGGGGGGGTTGTGTGTTTTTTTTCCCCCCCACTGGGGCCACATCTTATTAGGAAGCGTAGATTTGCAGATGTGTAGTAACCACAAGATGGCCCCAGAGAGTAACCAATGTGCTTTATGTAAATGATAAATGGACACTTCATTCCAACTGAAATATTCATAAATCATTGTACATTCACACCAACTAAGATACCTTGCGAATAAACAGAAATGGTTGAGATATAATAATTCAAGGTCATCCATTCACACCAACATATACCTGTCATGTTTCTCCATATCATGTTTTAATTAAATTAAAGCCTTGAATATGCTGGTCGCAAGCAAAAAGTCCCCAAAGAAGGCGGAAGCTTGAGAAACCTATCCCTGTCATTAAATAGCCCAGTGACATCAGACATTTTAATTAGTACACTTTCACTTTCAAATGTGGTAGGTGTGAGGATTAAAGACCTGTCATAGTGCTTAATATGTTGCAGAGTATTGTATTTTATATACTGGCTGTGCCATTGAACCCTTTCAATTAGAGAATGCTTAGAATGCTGTTCAGTGAAAGATGTATGCTAGCAGAAATGGCTATGTTGGGGGTTACAACATGAGTGTAACCTACCTACTTAGATAGCTGAGAATAGTCTCTGAAGAAAAGAAACAAAAAAGAAAGAAAAAAGAAAAAGAAAGCAAAACAAAACGTATTATGTTGTGACAAAGTAAATGCTCAAAACTATAAAGGTTATACTTGGAGGACTTTCACATTGTAGCTCAGTGGTTTTCTGAAATCACGTATATCTTCACTACTATGCCCACCAATGTGCATGATTACACAAATCTGTGTTCATATGTATTCCTTGTTTTCTTTCAGCATCCTTTTCTCTCACACAAAGATACAGAGAAAGAGATGGTCTAAGACAAATATAAAACTGTCTGTTTCACATTAATACAATGAGGTGAATCAGCATGTTTCTGACCTACAGAGAGCACATTGGCTACTAGCACTGTCTAGACCACACATCAGGATGACCTTTTATGAATACTTTTTTTTGCAAATAATTAACAATAACACATTAGCAATAATGACAGATAACAGAAATACTTTTGTATCAAGTGCTTCCTGTGCAGTATGCAGGTTCTCTGATTTGGTAATGAGTTCTACATGTAGATGCTGAATCAAATATGCCAGCACTGAATTCAACAATTGGTGAACAGCAACATATTAAAGAAAAGGTTAAAAACATATTATAGACATCAAATTTCCCTGATGTGCCACTGAAGCATCGTACTTCTCTCAAGTGAACGATGGCCAGAATGAATGAAGAGCATTACATTGTGTTAATATGAGCACTGTAACTTTAATGAATGTATAGGATACAGTGTAATGGGGGTAAAATATTAGCCCATGTCAGTTGGCCAGCAACCTACAGTGACACTAGCCTTGTGAGAGAAAGGCCAGAACTGGGAGCCTCATAAGCATGTGCTTATAAGAAGACCACGTCCGAGTAATTACCACAAGCATGTGAAAATAAACTATGCTTTTCACCACCGCTTGAATTAATATACACTGAGCTGGCCACTGACACAGATGTGACAATACACATCACAAGATGCAACGGGGTGATAGTCTTGGAGTTGTCACCTCTTAATGGGATTTGGGACAGTCTGTCTGCAGGCACAGACTGATCCACATCACAGGTATCCTAATGTTTGTGTGTGTGTGTGTGTGCGTGTGTGTGCGCGTGCGTGTGAGTGACTGGTGGATTCCTGTAAACACTGTTGATTTGTGGATGCATTAAAATCATATTGATCCAGTCAACTTTGCCCAACCAGGTCAGTGAACTGCACTGCCAGGCAGCGATAAAAACAATTGTCATTTCACAACAGGGCTATCATGACGCACAAATGCACACACGCACACACTCAGACACCAACTCATGACTCAGACACCTCACCTGCAATGACTAAAGTGATTACATTAATCAAAACAGGCTTAGCTTAAGTTGGCTTTTCCACTTATATAATAGCAATGTTCTCAAGTTGTGTGACTTTCACAGCCTCAGAAGTAGTGCGATGAAGTTAAATGTTACATTTACAGCATTTAGGTGGTCATAGCCTATATCAGCGACTGTAAGCCAACAACATTCTGATAATGTTAGACTAGTACAGCAGTCTCTCACCACAGGCAACCTGGCCACCACCACTAGGCCTATAGATTTATGACGATGATGGTTTGTTGGTCTGTATGACAGTCAACCCGTATTTCAGTGGAAATACAGTACAGCATATTAAACCCCCCCTATTGGGTTCGGGTCAAATTTGACCCGTTTTTAAGTTTAAATGTGTGAAACATACCTTTAATTCGTTCTGATAATAACAAGGCATTATTAATGAATTGCTCATTTTAGCATATAAAACAGTAAAAAAAAATTTGGGGAATAATTGTGTTTATTATTAACCTCCCATTGTCTGATTATATATATTTGCTGGTTCTGTTCACCATAAGCAATATAAAAGATAAAGCCTGACAATTTTGTATTAAAACGATTTCTGCATGGTAAGTAAAATGTGGTCTAAGGCAAATAAATATCAAAGTAAGTACATTTTGGATTAATATTTATTATACATTTCATTACTAGGAAATACACCAAATTAGGCACATCAAATGTGTTTCGACATGTAACTAAGGCAAACGATAAAACCCATTGCATGAGCAATATCGATATTAAGGTGCGCCTGTAAGCAGGTCGGTTGGCGACTTTGAACAGTATCCCCGCTGTGACTGTAGGCCTAGGCTAGTAGACTACTGTAGGCTATATGTCGTCACCCGTCTACCGCAGAAGCAGGCAGCACTGCCGCTTTAACGAAACGGCGGTGCCTACTTTTGAGCAGTGACGTGAGACGCAAACTGCGTGCTGATTGTTGGCAGGAAGCGAGCGCGCACTCCACAGCAGCAAATACCGGGACCTTTTCGCACAAGGTCCGGGGTTGTCTTCGGGGCTCAACATGTCAATGTATTAAAGCTGTCGCCGGAACCAGCTGTATTCACAACTTGAACTGTGGCCCATTGTCGGTAGAGTCGGGCTGGAGAGCTAGTGGGGGTGCGCCGTGCGGCGGAGGTGCGTGCGGTTTGAAACGCGACAGGGCGGCTAGCGAGCTCGGAGCGTTTTCCAGAGGAGGCATCGAAGGAGGAGAGGGACAGCGTGGGGATACTGTTTCGGAACCATGAGAGAATACAAAGTAGTGGTTCTTGGGTCTGGGGGAGTCGGCAAATCTGCATTGACTGTCCAGTTCGTGACGGGGTCCTTCATAGAAAAATATGACCCCACGATAGAGGATTTCTACAGAAAGGAGATCGAGGTGGACTCGTCGCCTTCCGTCCTGGAGATCCTAGACACGGCGGGGACTGAGCAATTCGCATCCATGCGAGACCTCTATATTAAAAATGGACAGGGTTTCATTCTGGTCTACAGCTTGGTGAATCAGCAGAGCTTCCAAGATATAAAACCAATGAGAGATCAGATCATTCGCGTGAAAAGGTACGAGAGAGTGCCGATGATTCTGGTTGGAAACAAAGTGGACCTGGAGGGCGAGAGGGAAGTCTCGTCCGGGGAGGGGAAAGCTCTGGCCGACGAGTGGAACTGCCCGTTTATGGAAACATCGGCCAAAAATAAAGGATCGGTGGACGAACTGTTTGCTGAGATCGTCAGACAGATGAACTATTCCTCAGCACCAAATGGCGACGATAAGTGCTGCTCGTCTTGTGTCATTCTTTAAAACACTTAACGTTTTTTTCGTGGCTCATTTTTAATTTTGCAATGGTGAGTGTTTCCATCTTGACATAGTTGGCTAAAATCGATTGACATAATAGGCTACGTCGTTAAAGACACAAGTCTAAGTTCCCAACTGATGTTGAAATCATTTTTATGAAGGTCTCTTAGCTGAAGCTAGTAAACTAATTTTCAGTTCATGTTTGCATCCTGGTTGTTAACTGCCAGCCTTGGCCTACACTTTTCAGGGTTTTGTTTTGTTTGGCAAATTGGGGAAATCTAACGTAATTTACAGAACTGGAGGGACAGCTATAAGAGCCCTAGTTTAGTTTTACAAAAAATGCTTTTTAGTTTGTATACCTATGTGTCATTAAACATGCAGAATTTGCGGTTTCACACAAGCTTTCAGAGAAGGTAGGCACTATAGGCAATTCTGCAATTCATATAGTTAGATGCAGTGAATGCATTGAGAGAAAGGAAATATTATGGTTGAGTTGGTGCTGCAAAACAGTTGCATGAAGCCAAAGTTAATGTACTTTTTATATTTTAAAAATAGGCTTTGTAAGAATATCTTGCAGATAGGCTTTGTAAGCCTATTTTATATTCCTGTCTTTGGGAATAACCATGTAATGACTGTCTTTGTGTTCTCTGCCAGTGTGTTGCAGGAAGTCTGTACTGTTGAGCTGTTCGTGTCTCACCCCCGGCCTTGGAGGAGAATCGCAGGGAGGAATGCTGGAGGAGGAGGGGAGCGACTGAAAGATGAGGGAGGGAGGGGTCCACTCTTCAGGAATTCTCCTGGGCTGGAGTATCTTTGCAGCAGGATCAATGTCAGGATTGATGTCAGAAGCAGCGCGTCAGATCCAGAGTTTCTGCAAACTCTCTGCAGCTCCGCTTGCACTCCGAATTGGAACTGTACCTCCCACAGCAAAGAAGTGGAACAAAATGCTTAGGCGCACATGTATGGATATTTATGTATGAGAAGACAGATTATTAGTATATTTTGTTAAATAACTTGTGAATTCTGAGCTGGGTTATAGCGATTTATTTGGTATTCAACACACTTTTGGAACAGCATTCGCACAGACGTTTGTGTGTGCTGTGGTTTTGTTTCCTCTCCCAAAGTCAAAGACATTGACACTGCTCTATCGTTGGAGTGCAGAGTGCCACTTTCCCTCTCTCTCTTCAGAGGGTGAGGGGGACCTTAACAGAAATGACACAGAGATGACCCGCGACCAGACCACCCTTGTGTCGAGTGCCTTTTCCAAAGCAAATCAGATGTTCTGACTCAGTGCCAAACTTTGTGTCTCGCCACCCAAACCCCCTCAAAACAGTGAACTGTTTTCTCTATTATTTTCTAAGGGGTGGTGTCGGAAAGAAAAAAAAACATACATAAATACAGTATATATATACTTAAGACTTTTTGTTAGTGGAATGGCGGTTATACTCCTGTTCTGACTGCCTTTTTTGAAAACTTTAGTGTTAATTTTCCAATGTCTATTTTGTTTGTCCACGCTTCTATACTGAAATTTACCGGTACTGGAACGCCTAGACTTGAGGATAACACCGAATGTTTACCTTCCAGGCCACTTAAATCAACAGAATTATATTTGGTCTGTTTATTTTATTTGTTTGTTTTTAACAGTATATGTAATAATGTACATTGACAAATCTAACCTGATTGTAATGTTGAATTTCAGACAAACCTTTTACCAGTGGTCTGGCTGTTTCGAAATAGACTTTTAATACAGACTGCATTTCTAAAAAAAAAAAAAAACACAAAAAATTGCTTGTTTCTGTATATTTTCTATATATAACGTTTATTTTTCATGCTTCCAGTACATCTCAGCAGTTTAGCCTTGTATTGATTTCCTGAAATGTACAAGGCAAATTATCCAGCTAGCCATAACATGCTGAGAATACGGCAGTGAGAAATGAACTATGCAGATCGACCATAGACAAGTGATTTTCTATATCTTAATGATAAATACACGTTCATGAAGAAAAGAAAAAAACACAGCATAGATGTTATGTGAACCCTTACAGACAGCTGATGCTAAGGGAATGTAGTTCAAGAAAAAAACCTCACTCAGAGTATGTGGGTGTAGTGTAGAGTTTTAGCCCTGGGCCTAGGAATAGTGTGTGGGTGTAGTTGTGTAATGTGGAGATACTGGTATGATTGTGCATGTGTGTTTACCTATATGAGGATTACCTGGACTTGGCTGGATGGAATGCTGCATTGTGGGATTGGTCCGAATGTAAACTGACATGTGCTGGAAGCTGTCTGGATAGTGTGTATGTGTGTTCTATGGTGTTTCTTGAGTCCGAACATGTGTTGCAGCTACTAACTGCTACAGCATGCATGGGCTCAAGCGCAATGTGAAGCTGCTGTGTATTTCTATCTATTTGGCCTGTTAGCTGGAGCAGGCAATGGTGTCGTGTATCCTAGCCTCCACTGCGCCATGTTGGGGGAAAGGAAGGGGGGTGTCGGGTGAGGTAATGACTGCGGGGGTGTCCGGCTTGTGTTGTGACATTTTAGAGAGAATGTGTGAAATGTCACAGTGCCTAACAATGGCGGCCATACATTGTGCCTTTCCAACAGGTGGTCTCATATGATGCATTCCCCTTGCCAAAGCCAATAGACGAGAACAAAATGAACGAGAGCCGTATCAACTACTGCATTTTGAACAGAGATAATGTAGCTGAGACAACCGTATCGATACAATTCGAGGGACCTGTGTGCTTTCCATCGAAAAAATAATATTGGTGGTATGAGGGATTCCTTTTTACTCCCAGACATCAATCATAAATACTTTAGCAAACAGGTTATCTAATCTCTGTCAGTTTGCTTTCTGTTTGTTCCTTGGATTCATTTAAACTGCATCTGTGTGGTTGTTGGCGTTAGATCTGCCTACTAACAGTCTGCCTCTTGCCGCATGTGTTGATATGGTATAAACACATAGGACTATGGGGGTAGCTGTCAGTGATCGCTATCTCATAGTTCTCTCAATTTACGAGGGAACATGCAGGACTTCACATGCAGTCAAAATGAACTGTGGAATGCGAGTAAGGTTTTTAGATGGAGCTGTCCCCACCACAACATAACTAATCTGCTTCAGTATCTCTGGTGTAAACATCTGATCTTTTGGAGAGGGAAGGGCCTGGCTGTGCTCTGCTAATTGTGATCGCAGAGTTCCTGTTTTCTTCTTTGTCCTCTCTCTTTCTGTGAACGAAGGTGAAAGTTTCACTTCCTCATGTTGCTGCACTATTCAACATCAACTCTGATTGTTACAGTGCGGTGAATTGGCATCAGTAGACAAATGATACAAACGAAACTGCAGTGATTATGTAAAATGAAGTTGTCTGCTTTTACATTTCCACTATCAAGAAAAGTAATCCGGTTTACAGATGGCCTAGCTTGTAAATGCTTACTTGTCACAGGAGGGATCATGTGTTGTTAAGGGTGGTGGGGATGAGCTATAGAAATGTAGGGTTGCCTATAGTCTTTAACATTGTTCGTTTTATGGTTGGGATATAGTGTATTGCATGGGACTTGGTATAACATGTCCGGATGGATGGAAGCAAGTGTTCAAAACTGTAACCATCAAGCTATACATGCAGTGTGTTGTTTAGGACTCTATTGAATCAGGTGTTAGATCTGTGATGCTGTGGAAGCGTTTTGGTAGAAACGAGGAAGTGTTGCGACTCGACAAAGACAGAGGAGCCAGAGTGTGGGTGGTGTGTTTGCATTTTTCTTTTCTTTTTTTTCCCACGTGCTTAATCACTATATAGGCTCCTCGCTGAATTACAGGCTTCTATTCCCCCCCTCTCTCCCCCACACGTCATCATGCTATTTTTGAGGCTGTGTTGTGTTACAGAGTGTGGTCCCATTTTGGCTTTACTTCATGGCAGATGTGCAGTATGCTGCGAATGTATCTACTGTACAGTGTCTTAAGGAGGGCTCTCTCTCAGAAAGGCAGATCCTCTCTTGTGTATGGCTTGTATGTGCACTGACAGCTACGTGACTCTTCTAATTACTAAAGGGAAATGCATGTTACAACTCCTACGGAAAGTGTGCTTGACAGCATGGAGGTCTTACATTTTCATTTAAAGGAGTGTGTTCTGACATTTCAGTGACTGTCATCACCATAAAAGCGATTGTTAATGCTCCAGTATACATAATATACAATATAAAGGGAGGCAGTATTTACAATATTTGCAATATCTAGTCAACATAATTGACATCAAATATAATACAACACTCCCAAATTTGTTGTTGCTGTATTTAAAAAAAAAAGTAATTTAGAAAATTCAAGATACAAGCATTGAATATTATGAATGAATATGTTATGAATGCCTTATTGGGCACAATAGGTTATTTGCCAGTACACATTATGGTGGACCTGATATTAGTTCAGTTTATGTCGCTGAGTATTTGTCCGTTTGACCCATATCTATCTATCTATCTATCTATCTATCTATCTATCTATCTATCTATATATGTAAATGTAAATATCTCTAACTGATAGAAGCACATCACATCTGATCAGAGTCAGTCATGTCTGTAAATCAGGGAGGCATTCACACGTATTGCTTACGGACTGGGTGATTGTGTTGGATTGGGAATGCCCCGGAATACCTCTCATTCCTGACATTACTTCAACTATAATGTCTGTACATGTCTTTAGATTGCAGATAGAAGGCAGATGGATATATGGAAGGAGAAAGTTATTAGGAAATGAGGATAATGTTCTCTTAATATTGTGAGCTATTACTAATATTGAGAGCAACTTGTTATAATAATATTAGCCTATGTATTTATCTTATGACATTTTCTTAGAGAGAATTAGATGAAAGGCTGCAGCTGAAGGGTAGAGGGAAACTGTAGCGATAGCGCTACATTGAGCTGAGCAGTTAATGAGACAGAAACAGGCAAAACATGCAAACCGGTCTATTATACTGTGTGACAAGAGTACAACAACCAGTATTACAATGATGCCAAACGTTTATTGTTTCTCTTTTTCTTTGTAAAGATGAAAACTGAACAGAATACACCCCACACAAGATGGATCCCAATGGGCACATAGTCGAACTGCTCTTTAAACCAGTCCTCCGATAATCACAGCGCAGTGATCTTGGCACATTTTGGAAATACATTTTGGAAATTTAGGCCAAAAGACCTGGTTAGACAGAATTACAATCATCAGTGCTGTTCATGGACATGACAGCAGAGCAACCTGATTTGTAATTTAATTGGGTTTTAGTAGAAAAGTGGGTCGTTTACAGTACAGAGGAATATTTTTTGCTTTCCTATGGTGTAATTACTTGTATAATTGACACAATGGGCTGCCGTTGGAGGGAATCTTGCACTTATTGCTACTACCCTGTCTTGACAAGTGCTTTGTGAGAACATCACTGACGTCACATAATCCTGTATGATACAGGAGAATGATATCAACATCTATTTGCCCTTACACTTGATCACCTTCACTTGAGCACAATGACAAGACTCTGGCATGTTTTAATCTCAGAGCCTGAGAGAAAAAAATAATTCAGTAATGGGGGCAATCATATTATTTTAATAATTGAACTTCTGTGAAAGTGATTATTTTACTGCAGTTAATAAGATAAAAGAGCTCTTTATGCTTTTGCTATATTAATAATACCACTACCAAAGATTGTGCTGATGATGGCAGTGTTTCAGAGTCAAAATATGGTGGCCAGGACCTCTTTCAGAAACTTGGCCACTGTTGCTCTTTGGCAGACGATAAATATTGTCGTCGAGCATCGGGTGTGGTTTCTCACTTAAATAATAGGCTAGTTGTTCTGACCGAGGATCTCTGAATTTGCTTAATGTTTCCCTGAAGTGAACTTCGGATGTCATGTGATTTTTACAATGCGGGGTCCATGGGTTTCTTGTTCATATGCTATTCATAACCCCAGTGGAGTAAAAACATATTGTGGATGGGTTTACAAATCGAGAACAGCTACAAGATCTATAAAGCTCATGTGGCCGGTTTCACAGACATGGAATAAGTCTATAGTCTAGGACTAAAAGAAAAATTAAATGAAGATCTCCATTGGGAAAAAAGTTCTTAGTCTAGGACAAGGCTTAGTCCATGTCTGTGAAACCTGCCCATAGAGATGTAAAACATGGCATAAGACACTCCAAATGAACCTTGTGGATAGAAGCAGCATTGCAAACCCATTGTTTTGCCTTGAAACTCCCACATGGCCTGGATTCTCACTAACCCTCCACCTGCAGCTTGTACAGGCCATTCCCCTACAGCCACGTGCATAGTTATGTATAAAGCATACAAACAGTCCCCCAGTGCAAGACAAATCTCCCAGTGCCACAATGAAACTTCAGTTGTATGTCAACACAGCTGACATTTCCGCTCTGCTGCTGTCCCTCCATCTGGGTAGCCAATAGGGTGAGGAGCCCCATCAGCTCTTGCAGTATGTGTGGCATCATTCCTACTCGGGTTTGATGCTGGGTCATGTGACTCTGCCTCCCGTCACCACGGCAACTTCAGCATTCTGACTAACACGCTGTGACATCCACAATCCCCCCCCCCCCCCCTATTTGTTATGTCCTACTTTTCCATGTATTTCTTTCCCCATCTTACAGTCATCCCTTGTTCCATCCATCACATCCAGGGTCCTACCTGTTTCTAATGATGTAGTTGGTGTATAATTTTATCTCACCCGACCTGTCATCATGTTGTATACATGATGACTTTGAACCATTGCTATTGACCAATGAGGTCAGGATCTCTTGGTATTGGTAACCATGCCTGATCCAGACTGGAAAAAAGATAGACAGTATACCGTATCATAAACATTTGCCTATTATTGGTCAATTCTAGTGTGTGATGTGTTTATGTCAAGTTCTGGTTTATTTTTCCTCCTAATGAAGAATAATAATAAGAAGTCAATTTGAATTGCTATCTCAAGTTTCTGTGGAAATTACAACACTATTGTCATCAGTGTATTGCATTATACCTAACATTCTATCAGCTGTGAACTTGCTGTAATGTTTCTAAACTGCCTCTGGGTATTTGCATTAGTACCAGATCAATCCAGCAATTACAGGATTTTTCTGTCTGTCTGCGAATGCTGGGAAACCAGATAGGTTTCTTAAAGCTCAACAGGTTCTCAAATTGGTTGCCGTTTTTATTCCTCCCTTTCCGCAAGATCCACCGTTATGATGCAATAGGATATTTGGTCTGCTATCAACATTGCAATAGTTTTAATGTGTGTATACAGTGTACTAGTTCCTCATTGAATTTGAGACAATAGCAGTTTGTACTTTTTAGTTTAATGTGCAGATTGATTTAAAAGCAGATAAGCAAACAATAGCTCTAAACGTTAATCTCACGTTGTTATAAACAAGCTTGTGAGTTCTCTAAATTAGTTTTCAGCAGGAAGTATACTACGTAGGTCTGTGTGGACCTATATGTTTGTGGTGTGAATAACTGTAACTTACGTGTGCCAGAGGTCAGCCCCGCCCAGAGTGTCAAAGTATCTGTCGTGGGCAAAGCAAACGGAAGTAAGCATCGCACTGCAGAAGCCAGACACAAACAATCAGATCAAACCACATAGCAGATTGCAACCACATGACTCACCCTTACAGCATCTTGTTTATTACTGGGGTAGGGGTTTAGTTTTGTAGTGGTGTGTGTTTAACCGAGAATGTAAGTCATGATGTTCATTAATATGTCCAAGCCCTGACACTTCTGATTTCTGAGATTTTTGGTTAGCCTCGGCTGTGGGGAAATTGTTCATATCCTGTGTGGAGCAGTGGAAGAGGAAGTCTCTACGACAAAAGGACTAATCTGCTGACCCACATCACTGGACCCTGTAGTGTGTGTATTGCAGCTGTTAGTATAATTAACAATATAGTGTTTAAATATGGTAATAAAACTGAAACCATATCTGTAATGATCAAAATCATTGCAGGTGTAACAACATTTGCAGCATTTATCATATTTATTTTATCTGAAGTGACTTACATTAGGCTAGGTACAAATGTAAGCATCTGATTAGGTCATAAACCAGTCATCATAAGGAAATGCATAATGACATCATTAGTCCGGAGGGCTACAGCATTGCACTGCACTATAATAGAGGAAATGTCTATTTTGAATAGGACAGCACATTTCAAGGTGTCAGTTGTGCTGGGGAGATGTCCCACTTTATGAAAGTTTAGTCCTTAGAGTGACAGCTTTGCTGCTCTCTAATATTTGGTGTGTGGACAAGCTATCAAAACATAGTCATGTTTTGTAATGATAACACCCAAAGTGTTTATCAATTGTTTATCAATTTGTTTTGTGGTACGGTAGGGCTTAGGGAACGATGCTAGCTAAGCTAATGTTATATCTTGACTCTATACTCAAACATTATAGTAGCTAGGTAATTTTCATTCAGAGATTTTGTGTGACGTCAGCATGGTGATTGCTTTAACAGTTAAAGAGGTTATTAAAAGGTTCAAGTTTAACCTTTTAATATCTTCCCAGGGCTTGTGTAATATTATTCATATTCATGAAAATGTAGCAGATGATTTACAATTTCTGTAGCCGGATAGCTGGTTACATTATCATAAGTATTCAAATAAATGTAATATCATGACACTATAGCAACACACACACTATAGCTAGCCATTTACTCTAGGCTACTTTTGTCTGCCTCTGGAAACCAGATTGCTTTTGGAAAGTAATCAAGCAACTTACTATGAAAATAACTGGTCAGAGAAGAATATCAGTGTACTACATGGAGACCATATACAGGTAAGACAGGTAAGCTTACTGTTGTTTTTCTTATGGTTGGTTTGCCCACAACTGCTTTGGCTATTATTTAGGCGAACAGGCCTACTAGCTAATCTATCTGTCCTAGCCTAATGGGTAACATGTAGTCAAAGGGATGCCTTTTACCTCTGACTACAGACAGTATACTATACAGTAGGCTGTCCTACTGAAACAATGTGTGAACACGTCGACCCATCCCCAGCACACGGACGCCATTGACAGCAATTAGCCTATCTTCTGCTTTAAAAGTAATACATATTTTTAAAATGTATGCATATCAGTAAGAAATATATAAGGCACTTATAGCATACAATTTAATTACCTTATTACTGGTGTGTTGAAATCATAATCATACGTATTTGGCTAAGAGTTCAAAGAAAGCTAAAAGATGTAGCAGGTTTCAATAGCACAGCTAGATTTTGTGATGCGAGGTAAGGATATCAAAAGCAGAAGGTGGATAAATGTGGCCTCCCACCTAAGAAAATTGCTCACTGCGTTCAGTGTAATGGGCTTCTGAAATAAGATATTAAAAAGCAACACAAAGCCCCTGTGCTCTCCACCTCCACAGCAGAGCGCACAACGCTTGGCACTGTCCATCATAATGCTTGTCACATGCTCCCATGGGATGTGTGAGTGTGTGAATGGTGTTCTGTGTAGGGCATCGCAGCACTGAGGAAGGAAGGGTGTCTCCATCTAAGACTTCCTGTCCTGCTCTGTGACTCAGTGTTGGGACATATGCCCCTCTTTTCTTTTACCCCCAATGCATGTGATGTGCATAAACATCACCATTCACCAGTCTTTCTTTGTGTTTGTGCTGGTATGGGTACATGGTAGAAGAAAAACTGTTTTAACCAAAAGCATTCTACTGTCTACTATTCTACTGTAATTTCTAGCATTTCTACTTTTCTATTTTAATATTATTTGTATTATTATTGTTTTTTTTATTTTTTCTTGCTTTCAGAATTGAAACCTTTAATTGAGTAGTGGTGGAATAGTATCACAGGCATGAATCTACAGTATGAAATCCCATTGTATCTGTCAAACTACATGTTACATTGATCCTCGTCTGTGATGTTAATTGCTGTTATGGTTAGGCTAATTGTCATCTTTAATGGGATTTCACCATGCTGAGAATGTGATGCTTTTGTAACAGAAACCCCACGTGTATAGTGAAACAAATCAATAAACGAGGCTCAAATGGCTATTGATTTGTTTTGCTTTACTGGCCATAGAAGAGATAAAAGGCAAACTGGGGCTGGCTGAGGTGTGTAAACGCAGAGAGCAGAGGCTGGTCTGATAGGCCTCGCTCATTCAGGCTAATGCCATTATAGTCCCTGTGTGTGCGGATCATATGACAGAGTTGTAGCTGCTCTTTATTTATTTAACCAGTTACACATACATACACACACCTCTAAATATCCTCTAGTGTTAGGTTCCTCATACAAACTGCATAACCTGAAGAAATTCACATGTTGAACATGTGTTTTTGTGAGATGTGCTTCATAGCAAATGTCATACACGCTCAACAGCAAAGATAAGATATTCATCCATAAACTACTATAACATCATCATTTACAGAGATAATCTTAGTACACTGTAGATAATAAAAACATTATTTTTAAATAATGTTAGTTCAGTTGCTGTACTATATTCAACAACTGTAATATTCTAATCCAATTTGATACTATATTGTAAGGAGCAGCCATGAAATGGGCTACTTGCTCAAGGATGCTTACAGGTGGTCTGTGCTGGGGCTTGAATCACACCCAGACCTGCTGCAATGTTGAGCTTGAAGGACACGCAGTCTATAGTAACCAGTGTAATGTAACCACACAACCACACACGTCACTACCATCAACTTACCCACGCCTTGGGCCTCTCTCTCTCTCTCTCTCTCTCTCTCTCTCTCTCTCTCTCTCTGTAAGCCCCAAGGCCATATGAGCTCAGAGGGGTTTAGCAGACCCCTAGACTGCCCCTCCCTTCCCCTCAGAGCCATCTTGTCATCTGACTGAGCTTCTTCAAACATTCTGTCTTGGGAATGACTATTGCTGTCTTTCTCTTTTGTATTTTCTTTTAACTCCTAAACCCTCCCCCTTACTCACACATACACACGTACTGTCTGGCCTACCACTGGTCTCTCTCTCCCTCTCTCTCTCTCTCTCTCTCTCGCTCTCTCTCTCTCTCTCTCTCTCTCTCTTTGGCGCACACACGCACGCCCAGAGAACATGCTATTTTTTCTTCTCGAGCTGTGTGCATGTGTGGGTGTGCATGTGACTGTGTGAAATTACAAGGTAGGATAAATCTTACATGGTGCTGTAGGTCTGGGTAATTGCTTGTTTGTGTGTGTGTGTGTGCGTGTGCGTGTGCTTCTTTTGGAATGTCTACACTGTGGCCCATATGGCCAAGCAATATATGCTGGGTAAAAATACATGTGTCCAGTCGTCTTACGTGTCAGTGTGGACACGCACACGCTCGCACACCTACACATGAAAGCACACATCGTCAGTGTAGGTTGTCATATATCTGAATTAGCTGTGCACACTGTGAACATACAGCATCTCTGTCAGCCTATCAGTCATGTAGCTGTCTGACCCCATGTCTTACTTGGTATTCTCCCTGCCCTGCCTGTGTTGTTGGGCCCTGAGTCCCGTCCTCTTTGTTCATCGCAGGCAGTTTGCCCCTGGCGCTCCCTGGCCAGGAAACACAATGGGTAACTGTGTTCGTACCTGCCTTCCCACACAGCCATCCATCTGGTAGTCTTTCTGCTCTCGCTGTTCCTAACAGAAGTGAGTCATGTGGTGCGTGTGTAAGTCGCCCTCTTATCCCCAATAGTTAGAACCAGTTGTTTGAGTGAGTCTTGTGTGTGCGTGTGCATGCGTGCGTGCGTGTCTTTGCATCCATCTGTCTGCGTGTGTGAATTCAACATTCGCCCAAATCTTCATTCATCTTCAGCCTCTTCATTCTCTGTTTCTCTTTTTTTTACACATGTTGCGTGAAGCTGTTTACCTCAGCTGTGACTGTTAAAACTGCCCTAAACAACATGGCTGCTGAAATGTCATCGTAAGAGACAGCCTGTAAACCCCCCACCCCCCCGTGTTCCCTCCATCTCATCTCGTGCTACGTAATGTCTGCTAACTGTCGAAACATGCTAACATTGTCGAGGGCACAGGTGGGGGACAAATGGAAGACGATGCAGAGAAATAAGACAAAGAGAGAGAGAGAGAGAGAGAGAGAGAGAGAGAGAGAGAGGCTGCAGCCTTACAGACAAATGAACAGACATGCCGGGATGAAGAGAGTGAAGCGAGAGATGAAGCAAGTTTAAGAATAAAGAGATGGGCGCAGGGACAAAAGTGTCAGCATTTAATATGAAACAGCGTTTCAGAGGTGCTATCTTTGTTTCCATGACAACAACACACTCCAACCAGCATTTAATTGGTGCTGTCTGCACTTGTCTGTTTCCTCTCTGCCCACTCCCTCAGTATACAATATATAATTACCTTGTGATTTGTACATATCATGTGTTCACCAGCACAAGCTTGCCTGTAATATGGTTTATACCCA
This sequence comes from Amblyopsis rosae, assembly GCA_025399935.1. NCBI lineage: Eukaryota > Metazoa > Chordata > Actinopteri > Percopsiformes > Amblyopsidae > Amblyopsis > Amblyopsis rosae. The sequence goes on along the minus strand of JAODTR010045613.1, from coordinate 2,057 downwards.
TGATCTATGCTGCAGGTGTGTGTGGTGTGTGAAGGGTTAATGGTGTTGTGGCATGTACAGCACTTGTCACTTGTTAGTGTGTATTACTGACAGGTGGTTTAAAGGTGCTTATCCATAATTTACCTTACATCCCCTAAAACCACTAAGACTGCTGTGAACCAGAATGTGAACCTTGCGCCCTTCTCCCATTCCACCCAGCATTCGATTTCGACTTTAATTTCTGCCTAAATTTTGAGTCCTGTGATTAGATTTTGGTGCTCAAACTCAGAATAATGTTTCAGCCTTTCTTCTTTAGTAAAATTGTACTTAAGTATATAGGCCACAGTGAGAAGCAGCTGGTTGTTCCATAACATGTTTAAAATGTAGCAATGAGCATATACTTTAATAATCAACAATGTCAATTCAGTGCTGTTAGCAGTATTAAAGGCAGGGTCTGTCTTTCTCAAGAACACTTGCAAACCATGAGCTCAATCAAAACAAACTCCCTCAGAAGCTCTGCCCCACACATTGGAAATGTATTGCGATGCCTAAGGCATTGTTGTTGTGAGTAGTATTTGCTACTTTAGACACATATAATAGTAAACTGGTGGGAGTTTGAATTTGACAGAAAGAATAGGGTAGCACGGGGAAATTTAAAAAAGTGATTGTTTTGCAAATTTATGTAATATTTGTACAGAATAAGATAAGCCTCTATGTTTTCTTTTAAGAGCATACATGTACAAACTGTTTTGTTTTTACTGTTAATATGAGGACCATATGGATATGTGATATATGATATGTGCATTCATTTGAACAACAAATAACAAATAAATGTTTGTGATATGCGAAGTCTAATTGTTCTAAGTAATAGTATTTCAGATATTATAAAATTGTAATCTTTTAGTATTTAGTGTTATGTTAGGGTTTGAATAAAAGTTGGACAGTTTTTTGAAAAGAGCATGTAAACATGCTAATTGGCCTGTAGGTAGACTACATAGATTTGGTGGTGGCTATGTCTGTGAGAAAGGAATCCATGAAATGTGAAAGTGCAGTTTCTGCCAAAACAATTTAAAATAATCCAGTTTAACGCACATATTCTGCTGTTGTGCTCACCGTGTGAAGCATTTTGGGTCCTAGCACTATTGTTACACTACAGATACACAAGTATCTGTAGGCCTACAGTACAGCCACTTAATACTTTGTATAATTTTGATGCCTCTGGGAGCAGGGTTCAGGCATCTTGCTGCAAGATGCTTCTACTGTAGGTAGGCTGGGCTTGATGAGAGTTATTGTGACTTCAGCCAATGCAGTAGTCGCTGAGAGGCTAAGCATTGGAGATGTTGGTGGCTCACTTTCATCTTACACAAAACACAATCAGTCCATAATATGTATTTCTGATTATTTGTTTGTCAAAAACAAATAACGCAGTAAGGATGATAAAAATCATTAATGTATGCAGTGGTCTGGGCGGTCTGGGGGTCCTCTCATCAGAACATTTTCAGAATCAAACAAATTTTTTTCCTGCATTCTGGTGAATTCTTATGGAACAATTTGTGCCTTTTCTGCAAAAATAGGGTGAAAATGTCTATTTATAGGAAAACATTCAATACAGGAACCTTGGTATACAATATGTGGATTATAATGCAGTAAGGATGATCAAACATATGTAATGCTTTAGGCATAGGCCTATTTTATATTTTTCAACACACATATAGTCTACTCTCCTTTCTTCTTTTATTTGGGGGACGTACATGATAAATAAATTCATTTTAATAAATGTATTAAACCCTGGAATTTAATAGCTCATATGTTCATGTTCAAACCGTTCTGCATATTGAAAACATGAGTTTTTTTAGGCTCACTTATAGCTGAACAAAACAATAACAGTCTACTACACATTGTGGCTATAACCTATTATAAAGACTAGTGGGTATTGAGACTAATGAGACTTTAAAGCCAAAATCACAGAGCTGTCAGGTTGGTCTATAGCACTCCGTCAACCTCTAGGGGGGGGGGGGGGGGGGGGGGGGGGGGGGGGGGGGGGGGGGGGGGGGGGGGGGGGGGGGGGGGGGGGGGGG
>JAODTR010045582.1:0-18967 GCA_025399935.1 Amblyopsis rosae | reverse complement strand
TGCTAACATAATTGCACAAGGGTTTTGTAATCATCAATTAGTCTTTTAACATGATTAGCTAACACTAGGTACCATAAAGATTTAGCCCACTTTATAGAAAATACAAATATATATCATGTATCGGTATTCAACCTAAATATATCGGGGTATTATTTTTGGTCTATATCACCCAGCCTTATTTATTTCACCATGCTAAATTATTATTTTGGCACGCTACGTAACCACACGTAGGCATATTGAATATTAGGATCCCACAGTTTACCTATCTTTCCTTGATAATGCCCCATCATGCCTGACGTCTTGTTTCCCGTTATGTGCTTTTCTCTCCTCAATACCTTGATTTTTCATTTCGACAGGTTATGCAACCTTAGTTCTGGGTTCTTCTCAAATATGGCAGTGTTGTGTGGAATACTGGATTTTTTTTTTTTTTTTTTTTTTTTTTTTTTTTTTTTTTTTTTTTCTCAGCACACACACAACTGTAAGATAGTGAAATGTGAGGAGGTATTTTGTGAAATTGACTTACAATTGTCTTACAATTAGCTTGCAATAGCTGACTGATGCCTTTTACTGTGCAAACTGTACTGGTCTTTTATCAAAGTCAGTGTCACAACAATGGTCTGTTTTTAGTGTTGTGATTTCTGGCATTAACCTGCATCATAGCAGTGCTGTTCTTAATCTCTAAACTAAGAGTCCTGTGTTAAAGTCTAATTATAGAGATGCGATGTCTGCGATTGTGATTTTATGTCTGAACTGCACTCCTACACTCCAAGCCCAGACCAGCTTTGATGTCTTAAGACTTTGAGCATAGACCTGCCACATTAAAAAGTCACAATGTCAGAGTGGGCTCGCATGTGATCCCCCTCAGCTTAGTTACTGAATCCACACACCACAACGTTGCTCTTATTTATTGAATCTCCTGTGTTGACAGGTAAGCAGGATGGTGGGCGCACAGGAAACATTTATTCTGTCTACTGTGAACCACACACATAATTTTCACACAGGAACACTGTGTGCATATCCATTTTGTACATTCAGACATTGTCACTGCCATTTTTGAAGAATGGGATATAAGTTGATTTGTGTTCTGGGCGTTATGTGATAGCCCTGATTTATCCTCATGCATGCAAGAGAATTCTATACCTGTATCAATGTTGTACAGTATGCTCATCATTTGTCTTGTTCACATGGCTTAGACCTGCTCTTGACTTCAGATGAAGTCACAATGGCATCCTCTTATCACCTAAATAAATTGCTTTCAGTAGATAGAGGCAGCACACTCCTCTTCTAGACGGGATAGGGTTCCTACCAAGTAATTTCCTTAGCTCACAGTGATAGATGGCTAATGTGAGTGTCCTTCAGATTAACACAGGCTGTGCTCAGGAATGCTTAATGTCAAGTAGAGCCCTCTTCGTTGGCTTGGAGAGGTCTTCATCCTGTTTACTGCCATCACTCTGTCCATGGCATTAACTCACTCTGCCAGGTAAATTCTGTAAGTTGCTTGGCAGTGTGTTGCTATGCAACAATTGTAAACAAATGCAAACTGGCACAGTGCCTCAAAATAATGTGCATATCTCCACTTTGTGATTCAAAGATATCAACGTGAACTTGAAATGCCGTAATTAAATTAGAAATGCCAGAGACCCTTCTTTTGTTTATTCTGTATATTTCTATCAAACGTTCTTTTGTCCAACAAAAATAACACAACCGAGATTATTGGATTATTCATTGTCCTTTCAGGAGACAGACAGCGATTGACAGATGTGTGACAAGACCCCCGTTCTTCTCCCAGTGGAGATCTGAACTCTCCTGTGAGGTAAAAAGCTTAATTGCTTTGTGCTTTTATTACCGGTAGTTGATTTAAATTATACTTGTTTGTTCATTATGTTTTACCTCTATAGTCTGTTTGTTATTGTTCAAAGACATAATATGAGTGATATATGTGAATGAAGAAAGAATATGCCTTATATTTAAACTACTTTATTGAAATTGCCTGTAGTCAAAGAACATCTGTATTATTAAGGTGTATTAATACACAGGTTTTATCATCACATTGAACATTTGACATTGTCAAAGGGTCTTGACTACCGTTCCCATGGCAACCTTTTAATCTTGCCCTATCCATCCCTTGACTGTGCGTTTGATGATGCTCAATGTGTCAAAGGACGCTTTCAGTATAGATAAACGAGGTGGCTTGGCTTTATAAAATGTTGCAGGCATTTCAATTGTATGACTATAAAAATTATATTCTGTGGCCAGGTCCTTTCTTTTCTTCTCTAACTGCTCAAATGAGATAGCATCACCTCCGAAGGATGGGGAACGTGTGAATGTAGAGCGGTTATGAGATGGACTGATTGTGTGCTTTTTGGTGGTGACGAGTTCAAGGCCGATAATGTGTGCTGTTTACATGCACAATATTATTCTCACCAGGATAGTCTGATTATGCTGCTGTTTGGTGCTTTTCAAGGGTAATAAAGCACTGGGTGTATTTGTATTTTTGAAGTAAGGTTATCATAATTGGTACGATTATCCAACCAGAGCCACTATTCGGATTTTAATAAAACGTTGCAACATTGAAGCACAATGGCTGCTTCGAACTAGGGGTCGACCAATTAATTGTTTTGGTAGGACGTTTTACAAACTATCGTTAATGGCAGAACTTGACTCCACTAGTGGGCGATAGCTGCGCAGACTGCACCGGTCACGTAGAATACATCACCTTGCATTGCATAATATTTAAGGCTTACAATGAAGACTGCTGCCTTACCGAAAGGATGCCATCTGTTTTGCTAGTATTAGCGAGCATGGCTTATAGTATTTGGTTAGTCGGTAAATGCAGGTCTATAGCATATCTAAGGTCCAATGGACATATCTCAACAACTGTATAGTAAGACCGTCAGACCCACCACCAGATCCAGATGTACACGACTATTACAGAATGCCTGTAAAAGCTTAATGAACACTGATGATACTGAATATTTTTACTAATGTATCTCAATTACGAGACCTCAATACTCTCATTACATTTTGTCAAAACTTTTTTTTTTTTTTTTCAATACAGTATAACATTAAATTGTTTGTGATAAGAAAGAATAGTCCTCATTTTTTTTTTTGTGGCAGTAGAAATGAGACTCAACCCTAATCCTCTATCCGGTATCATAACAACAAGCTACAAGATAGCAATCTAACCGGTAGCATATATACAGTAGACTAGCCAGCTGACATAAAGTACAGTAGTAAGGTGAGAATGATACAATTTATTTTTCAGTATATCGTACATAATTATAATTAATACAAAACTGTTACAACTAGAAAATCAATCACTAGTTCCAAAATACTAATGACTTGACAGACCTATGAATTGATATTTGCTGCTGTTATTTTGGCATTTGTAGTTATCAGCCGATTAATCGGCTATCCTCTTTTTCCTGCTCCAAACTATTATTATTATTATATCGGCCTTTTAAAAATCCACTATTGGTCGACGTCTACTTTGAACACTGATTATAATTGTGCAGGAACTACAAACCCAGGATTGACAAAGTGTATATTATCTGACCAAGCCTTTTTTCCTAATCCCTAATCCTGTCAAATTTACATATATTTTTGTTAGGGAAACATCTCTAATGCTAATAAATCTTCGAATTCATGTCACATGATATGGAAAAACAGAACTTTGAAAGTAGATCTAGACCCTTGAAATTCCTTTTTGTACATTTATCCATTGTGGGTTTTTTTTTTCTCCCCAGAAGCAGTCACCATATGACTCTCACATATAACATGAATGATTCTAAAACTTGGGGGGGGGGGGGGGGTGAATGAAGGGATTTTTAAAGTGTTACTTCAGTTTAAGATCTGTCAGGGTGCTGGTACACTTTGTCTGGCATTTGTCCGAAGTACTTACTAATGTTACAGACGTCCGATCATCAGGAGTTTTAACACTATATGACTATATGGATTTGTTGACATTGCATAAGGCACCATTGTCCTTTTTTAATTTAGAAAGTTGGATCATAAGAGTAGATGTTGTATTGGAGGTGTTTTGTGTGTGAGAAGTATTCCTGTCTGCCATTACACAAACCTAGTTGTTTAATCATTAGTCTGGTTGGCAGTTTACATGTCTATATATCACCTTCCGCCTGTATCCAAACAATCACTGGAGCCTGTAGCAGTTAAAAACACACCTCCACCTTGGTGTGTACACAAACACACATGGACAATTTTCCTTTCCACTCTTAACTCTTTAGCGTGCACGGACACAGGCCTACAGTCATTTGCTGCTGGCTGCAACAGCCAAACCCTCATTAACAACAATTAATTAGGGTGTTTTTCCATGGCGTGTTGTGCTATTGGCTTGTTAATTTGGGCACCGTGGTTTATTTTAGCTTCTGTACTAGACTGTACATTGGTTCAGTTGGCTCACAGTGCAGCATTAGAATAGCGTTATGCTTAAGCGCACTCTTCGATTGACACCCACAGAACCCCAGCTCAACCTTCATTTGGAAACACATTCTGTGTTTGAGCACCGTTGAGAGGAATCAAGCATGACAGTCTCCTCAAACCTGTTGGGTTAAACAGCCAGGACAGCTTTAGGCAGCCAGGGGCGGGGGGGGCGGGCATCTTTGGTGTTGGTGAGGGTTTACACATTTTTTACTTATTACCAGTGGTCCAAATTACAAACCCGCACTTTGACATAGTTCACCATCCTACAGCTGTTTCCCTATGACTATGGGTAATTAATGTATGCGTAATTGAGTTATATTATTAATATGCCAAATGACTAAAATGTTAATATTTGTTATTAAACAGGAAAAGTAGGGCTGTCGCTTGAAAAACAACCGTCGGTACCGCAATCCGCAATATTTACATTTTTTTCCCAAATATTTACATTTTTTTCCCATGAGGCTAGCTAGCCCATCGAATATGATATTAGCCGGTTGTAGCTTCTTATAATACATCCATGGTTGTAGCCTTTGGGAGTGTATGTATTTACGACACTCAGACGTTACGCTTTACAGCACTTTACTACAGTTTAATAAAGTGCTGTACTTAGTCTGGGAAGCGCATCGCAGACACACTCGAGTGATTCTTTTGGGACATATCTGCATTTTGTGTGGGAAAGAAAATGGAATATATTTTCCCCTAATCTTTCGGGTTGTTAAACCGAAACTGTGCCATCACTTCTTTCTGTCTACATGCTACCTAAATCAAGGCGATGTACCGTAGGTTACACTTGCCGCGCCATAGGATTTTGATCTTGCGCTATTTAATATGCTTAATTTAATAATTAATTTGTCATATTTTCCAGCTGATATTTTGGCCCAACATCTGCCAGACAAAGTTACACATGATTACCAGTAGGCCTACTAAACTGGTAGAAAGCCTATGATGTTGCACCATTGTCTCACCACGGACTGAGATCATGTTGTCTATAAATGCCCCAGAATCACACTATTTCAGAATCTCTGCGCAACAAACTTGACCATTCAAAACAAAAACAAAAAATGGCGATAATACCGCAGACCGCGGTATTGGGGCACCCTTAATCACGGCAAGGACATTTTCTTCACCGCGACAGCCCTAAGGAAAAGTCTATTTTTCTATTAACAAGCAGTGCTGCTTCACATTACATATCAAGAAACTGTTAATGTGCAGAAAATAAGTACATTTTCTAACAATCATACAGATGTGTTTTATTACCTCTCAAAGCTTTTTCCATTTAAATGAACAAATTGTATCCTTAAATGCTTCTTCTATCAGTTCACAAGAAATGCTACTATGCATGACATTAAGAAAGTAGTAATGTTGTCTGTGTATATGCGCTCACTGGCCAGGCCAGAGACCAGTTAGGACATGCTGCAGTGGTTTTGTTTGCCTTGCCACACATTTCAGAAGTCACCGCCACAGGTCCACTCTGGCTGTGCAGCAGCAGCATGTCGCTGTGTCTGGCATCATGTGGCCTGTTGAAGCTAGCCTACACTCACCCCCCCTTCCTCCTCCCTCTCCCCTTCTCTTTCCACTTGCATGGCGTTGCCGTCCGCCAGGCTGCCGAGGAGGGAGGTGGGCTCTCCCAGGACCATGCTGGGTTCCGAGCGCGGCGTAGTGGAGGAATGGCTCTCAGAATTCAAGGTAAAAGCCCAACATATCGCTCGCGTGCATGTTACTCACAATGTCGATTTAACATGCTGGCTGAGGTGTTGCACCAAAGAAACCACTGACTGCAGGTGAGAGAACTGCGGTGAAGAACGGTGTTTAAAAATACCGTAAAATGAATGTCGCCTCATAGCCATAATGAAGCGTAAGCACAAAGTATCGCCTTGTGTGTCAGGACACGCTAGTGAAGGCAGGGGTAGTGTGGGTGGGTGTGTGCGTGTGAGACAGGGAGAGAGAGATGGTGATGAACGGTGTGAAGCCGTCAGTGAGTCACTACGTCAGGACGGCGGGCTGGGTACACTCTGTTCTGATCCTCGGCCACTGCAGCCAACCGTGTCCGCCACCGACCACACAGAAACGCGGGTGGGTGGAGGCGAACACCTAGGGTCCCGATGCAGCACGGTTCGATTCGGCGCAGAACGTTTGCGGGGTAATAAAGGCGGCGTTTCCATGGAAACCCCCCCGTCGATGAGGACAGGTGCTCACCCAGCAGGTGTTGCGCCCGGGGTTCAAGAGGCAATGATGCGAGCGCCGGGCTAGCGCGCGGTTAGCTTGAAATGCCGCAAACCCAGCATAGCTGCTTGGGCTGGATTACACATTCATTCCTGAAATGAGTGTGAGCTGTGGAACTACGTTTAGCTGCATTCCAAGGGTGTGCCGCTAACTGCTTGCTCTACAGCACTAGTCTGGCTCGCTGGCCTGGCATAACTAGAATTCACTTTGACTTTTGCAGTTGCTGTCTATGAATGCAGCTAGGCTGCAAAGAGTTCTACAGGCCCTTACATGTTTTTGTTGTCTCTCCAGACCTTACCAGAAACGCACATCCCCAAATACGCAGGCAGCCTTCACCTGAAGAAGTCTCTGGTGCCAGCACTCTACAAAGTAATACAGGATCCTAACAATGAGGTGACGCGCACGCACACATGCTCACACGCACACATGCACACACTGATGTTATTGATGACTAGAGGCCAGGGTATTTTTCTAGTTCAGGGAAATACAATACTTTAACTCACACGTAACTGATATGTCCTCAGTTGACAGAAGGAAGGATGATGCACAGCTATGCAGGAGTAGCAGCATACCATCCATACAAGCACATGCACACACACACACGCTGTGATGTTGTGGGAGGCGGTGATGGACAGTGGCAGTGCCAGACAACCTGTTAGAAGACACACACTCGCCATGTTGGCAGCCTGGCACATTTTGCAAGATACGCACACACAGGCTCAAACACATGAATAGACAGGCTTTAGGTTATAAGTTACAGACATAATTTCAATGTGTTTGTCTCTTATGCAGCGATATTTGCTATGAAGAAATATTGTTCACGGAAGGTTTTCAACACAAATGCTGTTTCAGAGCACAGTAGGGATGTCACGTTACCAGAAATGTAGTAGTCGATACCAGTGAAATTCCACGGTTCTTGATACTCATTTCGATACTATGGGGCGGGGGGAAAAAAAACACTATAAAATATCCACATGTACTTAATTAAATGAGGCTCTAACTGTTTATGTAGCCTAAGTAGGCCTACATTACCAGTTATTAAAAACTAAAATGAATTGTAGTAAATTACAGCATACACACGTGAATGTTTGCAACGCAAATATGCGGTCAGCCGGTAAGATGAAAAACTGGAAAGTTCGAAGGCACCGTTTGCATATATTAACGGTACAGTTTTTTTGTAAATGTATTACTCCCTGATAATCCGCCTGGAACGTGAAGTAGCCTCGTTGTTTTTCTTTTAGACGAGTGGAGGCGGAGCTGCAGCTACATTTCCACGCTACCGTACGCATCCATGTTGAATATCCGGTACCTACAGTACTGTACAAAAATGAGTATAGTCATGTTTTCAGAATTTTGGCATCGAATTGGTACCAAAGTATCGGTTCTCTTGACATCCCTAGAGCACAAACAATAAAAGGCAGGGAAGGTCTGTCTCCTCTTCTTTTGTTTCATAGATGCGTCTGTTTGCATCCAGACCATATTCACTTTGTGAATATTGTCTGGCCACACTCCATAGGGAAGTGTTCGCAGTTGTTTTCTCCTAATGCATAGACCTCTGGTTAATTTTGAAACTATTGGACAGCACTGAACCAATCGTTTTGATCGCCTCATCTAACTCACCATTTTGTTTGACTTCAACGTCATCATCGCACTAACCCACACTGATTGGGCCACCAGCAGGGTGGGTGTGAAAACGCTAATGCGAACAGGGTTTCCAGACTGTAATCTCAGCAAAAAGCTATTGAGCTGAGAGCAGTAGTCGTGCGGATCCAGGCTACAGCAGTAAAGCCAACTGGACAAAACGGCAGAGGGTATAAAGACCAGGTGGCACCAACTGGTCCAAACTAGAACATTTCTCACTTCTGGATGGAGACTTGACAGGAAACCAAAAAGACTGAACAGAAAGTCGTAAGCAGTATTTGAATATCTGCATTGAATCCTCAGTAGAAGCCAGACGACACTATCCCATAGCCTCTGGGCTCAATGTCGTTTTAATTAGCAAATGCTTATTAAAAGTGTCTCACTAATACGTTGGCGTGCAAGGCCACAGTTGTCACCTAATGTTAAGGTCAATGGCATACAATGGTAATGGTTGCCCTTTAAAGTGCATGGATGCACACGACACTGAGGGATAGAAATGTTTGAGTGCGCGTGCACATTCTTTCCTGCCTGCCTGGGAGAGGGAGAGAGGCGGGCGGGCGCAATAAAAAGAGGTTACTCATCGAACAGCTGCCCACAGTGCACACAATAGTGCTGATTGTGCAGTATTGTGAACTGACTCCACGCACACACTATCTCCCATAGGACAAGAACTGAATACTATAGACCTACTGTTGTCATTTATATTATGTTTCTCTGGCTGCATCCGTATAGTCTTTTTCACTTGCGTAGGAACCTTACTAACTGAGTGAGTGACCCGGAAGCATCCAAGTCGCAGCCATGGTAAGAGCTGTTCGAAGTGCTTCAGTGCTTCCTTTCTTGCGTCCTTTAGCATAGGGTACACTGGATCGTCCTTTACGAAAGGAAACGAGATGTGTCGTCCCACAATTCTTTGCAACGCATCATTTGGATTACGCAACAATAATAATGTCAAATGTATAGGCCTGTTTTTACATAGCATAATACAATTAACAATTATTTTCATACATACTAAGAACATGTTTAAGCCGTTTTCTTTTCAGCTTGCTGAAGGTTGCGTTACGTAACGAGTAAATAATTATTTTTTTAGCAATCATCTCTTCAACTCTCAAATCAAAGATATTGACGACGCTACACCCCTTTCCTAGAGCTCCTAGCGTTTTGTTAGTAGTTTATGCTGAAGTGTAAAATGTGTATTTTCACTTTAATGTTGGCCTTATTAGCTTAACTGTGTCAGAACAGTAAATGCTATATTTATTGTACAGAAATTGTGATATTAATACGACACCATTACAGAAAGTTCCACCTTCAACAACTTAGTTTTTAGTGCAACTGTAAATGATGTCACCATGCATTGATGATTTTGATTTGTTTTCCTAATCGCTGCTTGACACTATATTGCTACATACAGTGTAACAATTGTGCTTTTTGTTGATGGATGGGAAGAGACTTCTCTAAATCATATTAGATCAGTAGGTTAAGCTTGACCAAATAACAAATATGTTTTGATAGATTTTACACCAGTTGATACTCTACAACCATTTTGTTTTGTTTCTCCATAAGACCATAAGGTCTTCACACCTTTCCTTGACCTGATGACTTCTTCACTCGAGTTCAATGAAAAGTTGCTAGGAAAGGACATAGGAGTTTTTTGGGGCTGTTTGTTTGGGTGCAACCTGTCTCTCTCTACCAGAGGTCAAACTTTCCCTCTATTCTCCACCACAATAGAGTCATAGAGTCCCTGTTTTAATGCCCTTTACAAGTGAAGTAGGAGGACTTTTAAAATGCTGGCAAACTGAGTGTGGCCTAACAACTAGGTTAATCTTCATGTGTTTATGCGTTTTCTATAACCAATGTTCCTGTGACACTTGCATCATGCAGTTGTGTGTTAGTAGCCTATACAGAGCAATATAATGAGCAATATAATACGCTTTGTAAATGGTAGTCAGACTCACTAGCTAAGTAACGTGTGTGCGTGTCTTCCGTGTAGCTGCTAGAGCCTGTGTGCCACCAGCTGTTTGAGCTGTACCGGAGCTCTGAGGACCGTCTGCGGCGCTTCACCCTGCAGTTCCTGCCCGAGCTGGTGTGGGTGTACCTGCGTGTCACCGCGAGCAGGGACCGACAGAGCAACGGCTGCATCGAGGCCCTCCTCCTGGGCATCTATAACCTGGTGGGTAAATTGTTTCAGTATGTAATTAATGTAATGAATTACTGATGCATAGATTATGGTGGTAGTTTAGCTTACGTAAGTACGGTATCACACAGAAAAATGTCCACCATCTGCATTTTTTTTATTGTGTAGCCTTGTGCCAACACTTTAAATTGATTCTGTCATGGGAACGGATATTGAAAACATAGAAATTGCAATTTGAACCAATGCGATTTGCAAATCGCAAAGCATGCGATTTATATGCGCATCTGACCCAGTTTGTTTTTGTAGAATCAATGGTTGCATTTACATGCCGTCACCCTTGTTTTACGGTAATTCAAACTAATCAGAGCGGTGCTCCTACCAGTCATGCTCTGAAGTTCTAGATGACTATGTCTATGGTACATAGCCTACACGGCATGCGTGAAAACACGTGAAACGCAAGGAAACACATTCGTGGGAGCTCTGCTTAAAAATTGCCTCCGCTGAGCTAGAAGCAACGTCGGAAAATGTAGTCAACACCTACTGTATGGAGTGCCTGATTTAGTGTTTTTTTTCCGAGGAAGTTGGCGACAGGGACCCTATTAGCACGCTTGCATGCGGCCGTCCAACTATTGTGCAAGCCAAATCAACGTGCTGGGCGAGTGAGACTTTAACAAGGTAGCCAGCGTCCGGTTCGCACGACGCATTGTAAAAAAGTAAGACACGTAGCATCTAAGGCCTACTCTTTTACTGAGATGAACAATGTTATTCCAAATGCAAACGGTGAAGGTAACTCCGTAGTCGGATATTCTTCACGGCAATGAGGACGTTACAATCAGGCAGAGCTAAATCGAAGCTAGATCATGCCCACGAAGTTGTGTGTCGCATCTGTGTAAATAACAGCGCGCATAACTGGCTTGATTGGCAGATCACCCATAAGGGCCATAAAACAAAAAGAACAGCGCCCAGCGGAAATAAAATTCCAGCAGGGGAGTTTCTAGGGTTTAACATTTGGGGGGGGTCTCATGAGAATAGACAGATTGTCTGCTAAATCATTAATTTCACTGTGTAACCATGAACAGGCTGTGTATTTGTTCAATCTCTACAGGCAAGCCAAGAAAGTGTAACGTTAAAGAACGTAAACATTGGCTAAACATTTTTATAATCCTAATGATTTTTTATTTATTATTTTAAGGATGCTGAAATGCCATTTAGGTGTGCTTGAGCACATCTAAAAAATAGTCCAAAATTGCCAAGGTGCACGGACTGTTCTGTCCTAAAATGCAATAAATTCATGCTTAAACAAATTAATCCTTTATGCTCTCATCTTTCATTTGAGTATAGAGCAGAAATATTTTGATGCCATCTCATGTGTTAATGCTCCATAACATGTTTTAAATATGTTACATATATATTTAACTTAAATCTTAACTTAAAAAAAAATATTTCAAATAAAATCGCAATATCTGTCAGAAAAATCGCAATTAGATTTTTTTCCAAAATCGTTCAGCCCTACATATAAGAAACACTAGACGGTTGCTGATCCTTCCCACTTAATGATTGTATAGTTCATTAGTGTGGTCCGGTATTAGGGCTGGGCGATATGGACCAAAAATCGTATCCCGATATATTTAGGTTGAATACTGATATACGATATATATATCAGTACTTTCTATAAAGTGGACTAAATGTTCAGGCAAGGAGAATAAACAGGAACTCAACAGAAATGTGAAATTTTTTTTAACTACATTAATTGTAGTTGTACATGGTTAAATCCATAGCAGAGAGTTGTGAATACCGCAGCTTGTTTTTGATTACCGTTATCTTGTAATACTAGCTGGCTACCTGTATCGGTTTGTCAGAAATGCTAATTGAACATGTAACTCAGATCTGCTTTCTCATTGGCTACTCTGAAAAAAGGTGCGCTTCAAATGTTCGCTCGAGCGGAGTTAGTAGGCTGACCCTACAATACTGTTTATATGTGATATAAAAAATATTGTCTAATTTTATCTCTTTTAAAAATATACCGATTTAAATTAAATATCGATGTATCGCCCAGCCCTATCCGGTATGCATGGTCAGGTGGAAGTGGAATCCTGGGTTAATGGATGAACACCCAGGTACAGTGCATGAAACACCCTTAGGGAAATTCTAACTGAAGTGGAGATATTAACAGAAAGAGCTAGTGAAAAGGTATCCTGCCTAATGTTTTACTCGGTGCGTGCGTGCGTACCTATACTAACAGAGGTGCAACACTCAATGCCATGGCCATAAACTAGTCTACTTGGATAAGCAACCTTTCTCTTGACTGTCTCCTCAGATATTCAGCGATTTCCTGGTACCTCTAAAGGGTATCATATAGTTTGGCCAGAGATGACTGTCTCAGTCAATCTCCCTTAAGAAGGGTTGTTTATTTATCTTCTTGTTGCTTGTAATGATCAAGCCAGTAAAATTTTTAAAACGCTGTGAATTTCAAATGCAAATCCTAATAAAATATTGAGGTGGTGTTGATAAGCCTGTGCTTCAGGATTTACTGCACGTCATCCTTCTTAGCTACTGTAGTTCAAATGGGCATACTGGCTTGCATATACAGTTAAATAGCTTTTGAGTTGTGCCAAATGAAAACGGCATTGGCCATAACACCGCATTGGATAAATCTGGGGTGATTTATTTAATGTGGCACTTGCAACAGACTTCATTGTTGCAAGTCCAGCAGTTTAGTGAAGCAAAAATCTCATGCAAGTTTAAATGGGATTTGTCACTGCAGGAATCTTCATTAAATGTAATATCTGAGCCTATAGCCAGCTCTGCAGTGCATACTCCAGGGAAAGTAAACTTGGACTTTACAATGATATGATAGTCGGTGCTTTATTAATGCCATCTCACTATACAGTACAATAGCTTTCATTGTAAGATGCTCACTGACCTCCTTCATAGAGAAGGTGTGATTGGAATTGGGTTGAGTGTTTAACAAATGGTCTTTGTTCTTGGGCAGTTGGGCCGCGAGCCGACCAAATTGTCACTTTTTTTTTAATAAACTCTGAAAGCATTATGAATGAGCAATGTGCACCAGACTATCAAAATGCAGAATTTCCTTTTGTTTTCACAGGAGATTGTGGACAAAGATGGCAATAGCAAGATTCTCTCCTTCACCATCCCCTCTCTGTCCAAACCATCTGTATATCACGAGGTGAGTCTATATTATATCCAGCCTTTTATAATGGGTCTGTTCTAGAACCTCTTTTCCCCTGTGAGAGCAGTCGAAGTAATAACTGGCCCAGTGCTAGTAAAGATCTTTGTTCATTCACTTCTATCTTGTTTCTACAATATCCCAACCTGGTTTTCATGTTTAAAAGTGGAAATGTTGTGCCCCTTGTCATATGTTGACACAGTTAATTTAGGTGAAAATACCAAATATATTACCGTAATTTCCCAGCTATTAACCGAGGTTAATACATTGATTTTGCAAACTGTCAGTAGCTCTGCAGCTAATACTCGGGTGTGGACTATACATGTGGTTACATGTCTTTTCTCTCATTGTTAGCCTTGGCTAACAAAGACTCGGCTGGGGATACATTTTCGGTATGACACATGTGAGTGTGTCTTTATCAATGAGAAATGCTGAGGTTAAGTAAATCAACACAACATTTAAGTAGCCTATTTCAAATTTGTTTACTGCTATTAAACAATAGCCTATATGAATCTACTGTAGTTATCAATGTGCACCATACACGTCATGCTTTTGATTAGGGGTGTAACAGTTCACCAACTCCACGTTTCGGTTCATATCGAGTTTTTGAGCAACGGTTCAGTTCATATTGCGGTTTTATAATTTTTTTTACCTTTGAGCGGTATAATCTGGGAATTTTTTTCTGGCCTTGATTACATTTGTTCTGTAGAATTTTTTTTCTTTTTTTTCTATGCTTTCTGCCAATAGATGGCACACTAGCACCAGCTTCCCAGCCAAACAAGAACACTGTTCTTGTTGCCGCCCACACATGTGCGATAAACTAAATAATTAAAAAAACTACTAAAAATTTTCTGTTGACTGTTGAGGCTCTGTTCTGTTTTCTGTTGAGGCTCCTTTAATTCTGGGCCTATTTGGGATTAAGTAACTTTATTCAATTGTGGTACATCGAATGTTGAAAACTATTCAGCATGAAGAATTTCGTAATTTATTAAATTTGAAAGATGTGTTTTAATTACAATTGTGGTCATTGCAATCTTATGCTCACCTTTTGGATTGGCAACTACTGTACCTTCTCCTGGATGACAAAAAACTTTCAATTGAGTTCCCTGATATGTAAAGTGGAGCAAAGTCTTGGAGGTGCAGTTTTCAAAATGTGGGTATGGCTTTAACCAGGATATGTCTTTAACTAGGATATGGTTTTAACCCTGTGTGTGCGCGCGTTCATAGAGCCTCAGCCTCAGCCTCACATCCTGATGGAGTGTTGACTGGAGCACATTGCTGCTGAGGGAGATTTTTATTTGTGTAATTACAAGCTTGAGAGGATCTTCTCTACATGCCGATGGAGCATGGAGAGATGAATAGAGCCTGTGTGTGTATGTGTGCTTTCTGCGCATGTGTGATTTTATGCATTTGCCTGTTTTGTGTGTGTTCCACAGAAGTGTTTGTATACAGTAAGTGTGCAGTACAAGTGGACACAAATAAGAGAAATGTCTCCAGATCTCCACAAGTACTAAATACACCAAATAAACACGATTTCAGATAATCATACTGAACCTGCATTGTACTAGAAACTAGAAAGAAAGTAAAACTTGCGTTAAACTTGCTGATCAAACTTGTTCTCAGGTGTGGTCTTCTGACACTTGTGTTTTGATCATTTTTAGTATATACAGTTTTCATTATAACAACTGCAACGGGAGGAAATAAACTCACAAAACACCAGAGGGTCTTCCGGGAGCCGTTTAGGCATGTTTACAGCCAGGCTATACATTAATAGTGTTTACCTGTCTTCTGTAGCCCTTGTGGGTTGCTGTGTAAACATGTCGTAGTGAGGCCAGTGCCTGCCTACAATGGGTAATTTGACTATCATACAAATGAGCTGGGTCAGAACCCAAGGAGGAGGCCTACTGCCAGTAACCGCCATCCAGCAGGGCTTGGCAGAGCTCTGCGGTGGCCTTCTACACCAGTAATAATTGAATGCCATGGTAATGAAATGAGAGAACTAATCACAGTAATGCCCCACGTGAGAGGCACAAATCCCCAGATTTGTCACTGAGCCGCCCACTACAAGTCTAGGCAGGACCGCTCTACTCTGTAAATACATCCCGCTCTCTATTTTCATATATACTTAATTATGCATGCATAAGGTTATTTTATGTCTGCCTGTTTTTGTTTTCCCTTCCCTGTATTACTCTAATGTAGAGAGCAGGTTCTACTCTTGTGCAATACACATTTTGTGCATTTATGTGCTCCTTTGATGGCAAGATGGTCATGGACACCATGGACAGCATCTAACATTTACAATCTAATTCCATATTAGAAATTCCATATTGGCAAAATATTGCTATGCCATACCTGAATTAAGTTGCACCATTATTGAAAGTTTTCTTACATCAATATTCACTGCTCTGCGACATTTTTCTACGGGAACATTTTGTTGTTCCAACTTGAGGGTTCGTTCGTGTGAATTTTCCAAGTCGGAAACAACTTTTTCTGATTATTCCGACACCATTGCACAAGTGTAATATATTAAAATGCGTATAGTACATATTCATAATGTCTATATTGTTTGTGTGTGTAGCCCTCCAGTCTGGGCTCCATGGCGCTGACGGAGGGTGCTCTCTGTCAGCATGACCTGATCAGGGTGGTCTACAGTGGCGTCCACCCTCAACGAGAGACCTTCACTGCACAGAATAGGTAAGACACAAAATGACTGCAGGGGCAGCGCCATCCGAAACCTAAACTGAGCTGAAGCAGAAAAATACGCACTTGTTGTATATTGTCCTTGTGCATGTCATCCATTCAGAAATGCCTTTTATATAAATAAAAGGGGACATATTTGCATCTATTTACCCTTGTGTAACTCCATCTTTGTCATTACGAGGGGCCACTTTTAGATAATAACAGCACAGGCCTCATGCCTGAAAGCTTTTTTGGCTGATATTATTTCATCTCTCTGTTCCTGCGGATGAATGATAATATTGGCATAATAATGAAGCCTGCTGGAAGCTTGGCCCTGTGTGGAATACCTTTTATAACACAGAAATGCACTGCTAATGTGGTTGTGCATCAAGACACACACACACACACACACAGCAAAATAAGATCAGCACCGATCAACAATAATGGACAGCTTGACAAAGCGTGCAAGAATTCCATGGTTCCATGGGTACACCATGCACCTTTTTGGAGTGTGATTTGGTTTGGCCTGATCTTTCCGTCTCCCTGGTGAGTTTCAGGTTTGAAGTGCTGTGTTTCCTCATGCTGTGTTACAACTCTGCTGTGGTCTACATGCCTCTGTCGTCCTACCAGTCTGCCTGCAGGATGAGCTCACGGTGAGTTTAAAGGGGCACGCAACAGTACATCGTGAAATATTTAGTAGATCTTACACAAATGTTTCATTATTGATCTAGAGATATCAAAGGTTTTATTTGAATGATGCATTTGGTGGCCCTGAGACCCGGGCTTCAAGACACATCTTTAATGTTGTGGAGACCTTTCCAGTTTGTTTAATTCCTCTTTTTAAATGTTTCACTAAACCTGTCGGAACAGAAATAGCTTCTTGTTTATGTGCGACAACATTTGTGCATAAATATAATGTATTTTAGAGCCATTGTTTATAACCGCACACAGTGGTTGAGTTAGTACTAGACACTGGTCAGATGTAACCGTGACAACACAAGGGATCAAGTAGGTCTGTAATACCAGTCTTACTGGCTCTGTCTGCACAGCAAGTGCTGCACCCTGCTGTGCAGACAAACGAGGATTTAAGAGTCCTTCCTCACGGAGGCTGAGCATACAGGCACAGCCTGAAGCAGGGCGTGTCCAAACACACTGAAACCGTGGCAAATGCGGAGCACCACAACAATGCATGGCGTCAAATTAGATGCAATGGACCCTGCCTTTGAACGCCTGGTTCAGATGTCACCTGACCGACGAGGCTAATACATGGCTATTGTGAACTCTGGTTCACTGTTTGATGTATGTTGCACTTTATTTGATGATAATGTGCATTAGGTGCTGCAGTTTGTTTGTGTAACTGTTAGGGCTGGCCCACAATACTCAGGTATTCGTTTGATAAGTATTCGGTTTTCAATTTTGGGATTCGAAATGTATTTATTTATTTTTATCATGTATGCACATTTTCCCTGTTTCTCGGTAAAAGGTAAAATACACATGTTCGCAGTTCCATTCGCTGCACTAGCTCGGCCAGTAAGCAGAGAGACAGACTTCTCTTTCAAAGCAAACTGTCATTGGCTAATGCAGGTTGGACACGGCTCCTATTGTTTCAATTGATTTGTCAATAAAATCCTTGCAGCATGGAGCTGCTATTTTGAGAGCTAGACTAGCGTCAAAACTAAAGTACCAGTGTAACAGAATATAAGGAAATTTACATCTTCCATCTTATATTAAATTAATGCAACGGAAGTTTGTGCAGTATTTATTAATGTGATTACGTGTTTTGGACTAAATATTTTACTGGATTAGATTGTTTGGAATTTTGAGAACGAGTATTTGAACACTCATTCAGAAATACAGACAAGAATTCAAAGCCTGTAAAATGATATTCAGGCCAGCCCTAGTAACAGTTTAATGTCCGCAAGCGTGTTCTGTCTTTGGTTACTGCTGTATTTGGCACAACCGTGCTCGTGACTCTGTGTGTGTGTGTGTGTGTGTGTGTGTGTGTGTGTGTGTGCGTGTGCGTGCGTGCTCGTGGCCTTGCTGCTTTCTCGTCCGCAGGTTGTGTGTGTGTGGTTTCCCGCGGCAACAGCAGAAGCTATGGAGGGAACCGTGCAACCGTGTCTTGCTGGACCCAGAGTTCATGGTTCAGATGCTGACTGCAGTCTATCACTCCATGTATGAACACACACACACACACACACACACACACAGTGCACTAGAGGCCATGAAAGACGGTTGGCGTAAAGGAGAAGTGAAAGTTAATAGATCACACGATAAGACTTCTCACGGCCCAACAGGCACATTTATAGCGATGACATACATGTTGGGTTATTTATATTGTATCAGTATCATCTGTATGTGTATAAATATCTGTATGCCTTCAATACTCTCGTTGTACATTTGGCTTTGGTTCCTGTTACTAGGCTTATTTGTTTAAGGTAAACAGTATGGTGCTTAAGGAGAACCCTTCATGCAGTTATGACCCAGTTAAAAAACGGTTTCCAAAATATGGGGCCTTCCCAATTGTAGTGTCCTTTTCAAGGTCTATTGACATGCATATTTTTGCAGTATTGAATCCATTAATAAAAATAGCCTCTCCGGGAACCATCACCTTATCGTGGTGGAGAGGTTTGTGTGTCCCTATGATCCTGAGAGCTGTGTTGTCT
>JAODTR010045571.1:1815-18970 GCA_025399935.1 Amblyopsis rosae | reverse complement strand
CTCTCTCTCTCTCTCTCTCTCTCTCTCTCTCTCTCTCTCTCTCTCTCTCTCTCTCTCTCTCTCTTTCTCTCTCTCTCACACCCCAAATATATTTTTTCATTTCCTTGTGTAAATATTCATACATTTTACAGTTAGTTGTCAAGGTTTTAGATTTTTGGGGAATTTTCCCAGTGCAGTTGACAATTAGGTTTGTAATCTGTAATAATTTTAGCCCCTTTCTGGAGTAAACACGTGTGCAACTTTAACATTGCCTAAAGAACGGTTATCTCTCTGATAGAATTAAAGACATGACTTGTCTGTACTTGGTATGAACAGACAAATATAAAGCAACTAGATTGCTAATCGGTTTGTGTTGTAAATGTGAACACCACATATCTTTATGGATATCTGTCTTTAACAATACCTATTATAGCCTATAAGGCACCACTATACACTACGTAACCCTGTCATAGTTGATTGACTGTATTGGTCTTTCATTATTGGAGATGGTTGGCTTAGCACAGTATATTTAACCTGATATCCACTCATGGTTAGTGTTTGCTGTACCTACAGCATAGGTTTGGTTATATTCCTACGTCGTTTCAGGATGATATCCGAAGCGTGCTGAAGGAAGGACGCCTGCTGCTCTCCAACCTGGACACGGCCAAGGCCTCCAAAAGAGATGAGGTGGCGGACAGGGATATCCGAGCTAACACTGACACCGTACAGAGGTACAGTAGGGAAGCAGGCATGGACACAAAATGCTGCTGAGGGGAGATGTTGAGGCAGACACCGCTGGAGGGGAACACACAGATGGAGTGGTTGGAGCGTTTTGACAGGTCTATTAGAGACGGGATGTCCACCACTGGGTAATGATGGACATTTCTATTGCTATTCAAGGCTGCTATAGGCAACCTTTGATTAGTTATTTTATTGTGATGTCTGTTGTAGATACTAGATCTAATTCATTTGGAAAACACCTGGAAGAAATGGTTTTGTCTGTGTGTGCGTGCGTGTGTGCGTGCGTGCGTGCGTGCGTGCGTGCGTGTGTGTAGACTGCTGGCCCAGCTCAGAGACATGGAGGAAGCCTTTGATGGTTTCTTTGAGAAGCACCACCTAAAGCTACAGCAGTACCACCAACTGCTCTGTTACGAGATCAGCTTTCAGCAGGTACCACACTTGACACACACACACCACATGACACCACATGACACCACGTAACATCACATGACACCACATGACATTGTATGGCATCATATGACATTGTATGACACCACGTGACACTACATGACACCACAGGACATTGTATGACATCACATGACACACAAAAGGGATGGTGATAATGCATTTTACTTAATGTAAATTTGAATAAATGTACAGTATATGATTTTTCAAGTTACAGTCAATCACAGAAAAGCACTTCCATTCACAGATCGTAATATTACATTTACTGTATATGTGGAATTTGTGTGTTTGCATCGTGTATATTGTGTGTGTGTGTGTGTGTGTGTGCGTGTGTTTGTGTGTGTATAGATGGAGGAGGTTCTAGACAGACTTTCTGCACAGGAGAAGGAAATCGCATCGGTTGGAACCACCGTGGTTCAGACAGAAAAGCTTCTGAAAGACCTTGACACACTGGACACATTCGCTCAGGTTACCAATGCACGCACACGCATACAATATACACACACACACACACGCATGAATGCACCCACGCACGCACATACATGCAGTTTTTAAATTTTAATTCTCTAGGGACCAGGCACAAAAGTAGTCATTACTCCATGTGACATTGGGTGCCTGGTGTCTGCGGTGTGTTATGCGATCAGGCAGGAGGCCATCTCTATGTACAATGTCATGAAAATCACCTTCTAAAGAAAGAGAAGACCATTTGCACACCCTCACTGAAGCTTTCCCATTCACAGTAAAGGTATAGAGAGTAAATTAAAATGTGTGAAACCGTGAAAACCTTTTAGCTAGCATGATTTGCTGATCCTTTGAATCACAGGCAACACATTTGGACGATGTGACACTTTGTCAGTGTACTCTTTGACACAAGCGCATGTGTGAGCATATGCATACATACACACGTGTAGTGTTTGTTTGCTCAACTGTACCGTTTTGTGGCCAAAAACCTCACAATCTGTCTCAGGAATTCTGCTGCTGTCTTTTAACGGCAACCCAACATGTAAACCAGATGAATGGGTGTTCTCTGCTGTGCTGGTACAGAAAACGTAGAGTTCCAGGAAGTTTATGGAGCTATTTTATGGTTAATCTAGCTCATAAACTTAGTGCCTGCTGTTTTTGTATTGCACAAATATTACGGCAAAAACCCTCGGCTTGATATATATCGAAAAATGACAATTTTGTAGTAACAAATCCTGATCCACTGTTTGAGATCCTGATGCACTGTTTAAAGGAAAATAATCAGGTTCACTGAAATTAATAAGAAAAAATTAAACATGCACTACTATACAGCACGCACAATATTGCAGTGTTGCTTTCGTCACTTGTGTTTGTGTAAAAATACCTGTAATCTGATTCCACTATTTTATCTGGTAACTGTAATGGATTACAGTTACTGTTTTTTTTGTAATCAGATTACAAGTAACTGATTACATGTAATCCGTTACTTCCCAACCCTGAGTACAGCATGAACAATATTGCAGTGTTGCTTTCTTCACTTGTGTGTGTGTGTGTGTGCGTGCGTGTCAGGAGGAGATGGTCCGGGCTCACGTGGTGATTCTCCATGGTCACCAGCTGGCAGCCAATCACCACTATGCCCTGGCGCTTATCGTGCAGCGCTGCAACGAGCTGCGGCATCACTGTGATGTCATCACCACCACCATCCGAGCCAAGCGGGCTTCGCTCACACGCGCACGGGACCTGCTTCTGCGCCTGGAAGAGGTACGGCCGCAGGCATACGTGCACGCTTGAACAACGTTTGTATGGCTGTGGGTATGCTTGCATGCTTGAGCAACATGCGCATCCTGGTTTTGTATGGCTGCTGGTATACGTGCATGCATATTCGTATATGAGCACCCTAATATTGATTTTGCACATTGCGAAACAACTGCCCAGTTTGAATTTGTTTTTCTATCAACATTTGTTCAACGATTTAACATGTGAACAGCGCCCCCTTTGGCTGACAAGTTGAATGTACAGTATTCTAGTTCATATTACACTTTTTGTTTTCCATTAAAAACACAATACTCGCCGTATTGTTTGATATTTTACAGAGTACCCCCGGCCACTAAATGCTCAATTTAATTATTGTATAATATATAATGTAATTTAATACGATATTGTGAAACACCCAGTATAAACAGTCTCTCAATCTGGCACAATCATCGACTGATTTACACATTTGGTCAAACAATGTATGTAATCACACAATTTTGTAATTTTCTCACATGAAAATTGTCATGTGACTCAATCAATAAATCAATGATCAAAATAGTTCACATTCTTTTTCTTTGGAATTATATTACGTTCACAGGCAATAATGTACATGTTCTTTGTGTGCATCCTCAAGTATCAACCAACCGTCACAATAATCTGTCAAACATATACAGTATTACATCAGTATTATATATGTGGATTTAATTGATGTCAGATGGGCTGGAGGAGATATTGGATGACCTGTGAGGATGACCTGTGAGACTTTCTTGTTCCTAATTTACATTTTTTATTCTGTGCTGTATAAACTTTGGTATCTTCTGTTTCCTGTAAAAGTAGCTACATAGATTATTTATAATGTATGAATAAAATATTTTGTTGAAAGATGTGTGTGCTATAACTTTTTCATAATAAAACTATTGTGTTAGTGATTTCATGGTATTTTATAGTGGCAAAAATATTACAACCTTAGAGTTTACTGTAATTAAGTATGTATCAGACTAAGCAATGATGGAACGTTTTATTTTGGTGACATATTACATTTGAAACATGATTTAATCATTTTGAGTGCGTTATGGCTAAGCGTATCATGTTCCATAAAATGTGCCAGATTTATTCAGGAAAACTGTTAATAGTAAAGTTGCTAGGATATCGTTCATGGGGCATGTTTTTATTCATTCATTTCTCCCGCACCCCCCCCAAATAATAAGTAATCCCTGGGTCATTTTAGTTGGTGGGAGATGCCTACTGTATCACTATATATCGGTATAGTGATTGGTGTTGAATGTTTATACCATTAGCTAACCTTTGATCCCAGTGATGCACACAGCCAGGCAGACTGTTGCATACATGACCCCACCACACACATGCATACATATGAAGAGACCATGTTCTGTGTATGTGTGTGTAGGCCCTGCGGTGGTGTGACGACGGGGCATACCTGCTTGCCAGTCAGATGGTTGACAGGTTTCAGACCAAAGAGGGTGCTCAAGAGGCCCTGCAGTACCTCACATGCCACCAGGAGAGGGTGCCCTCTTCACTGAAACACAGCGGGGACACGCTCAGCCTGGAGTTTGAAGCCATTCTCACCCCACAGCTACAGGTAGAGAGACGCTAAACTGACCAGCACACGTTCACACCTCTGCTCCTTGAAGTGTAACTCAGCACAGTAAAAAGCATTGCCTTTAAACAACCAGTCCTTATGTGTTAGTTGTCAGTGCTAATAGGTGCGCCAAAAACTGACATGGAAGGAGAAGGGAGCTGTCAAACGTGTCAGCAAACATACAAGCCTAGGAAGATGTGTTAATCAAGCCAAATGACTTCAAACTATAGGGTTTAGCTGGGAGCTACTCTGCCCTGGATTGTAAAGCCTTGCGGACAGTGGTGAAAACAGCAACTGGCAGCCGTGTAGGACCTCTACACCTACTGTATGTGCAGGACCAAGACCCATAAGATCATCATGGACTACAGCCATCCCAGTCTCTTGCCACCTAACAAACAAGACATAACTAAAAACCAGCAGGTTCAGGAACAGCCTTTTCCCACTAGCCACAGGGCTCTTGAGTAGTTAGCTTATATTGTATGTAACCTAAGATGTTATATTTATGCAGTACACAACACCACTTTATCTGGAGTATTTACTTATTTACATATTTATTACACATTCATTCAAATATCCGTATAGCTTATTTTATTGCATTACATTGAGCCTAGTGTGCCCTATGACCAAGCATTTCATTGCCTTATCTTTGCTGCTGCTCTTTAATGTGCATTTGACAAATAAACATATTAATTTTATTATAACACAAAGACAAACATGTTTCTCCTCTCTTTCTACTCCAGTCTCAAATCTCCATGGTGACGGAGAAGCTGAGTTCTGTCCAGTCCATGATCAGGAACAGAGAGCAGTGTCTGAGGAAGCTGGCAGACATCCAGGTTCGACCCATCCAGCTAGTGGCTCCCAGGCCAGAACCGGACCAGACCATACAACGCTGCAAATCCCCCCTCTTCTCCCCTAAAAATGGTACAGTCCATTCACACAGTCCTTCTACAGAATATGTATTATATGTATATATGTAAACCCCCGGTTGTTTATGTATGTATATAATATATATGTGTGTGTCTACAGGTGTGGACTTCAATGTGCTGAACTCCAAGTTCTCTTTTGACCTTCTTCCTGGCAAAAGAACCACCAGGAAGAACTCCAGCCAGCGCAAGGTGTGCGTGTGCGTGTGCGTGTGTGTGTGTGTACACAAGAGTGATAGTCTACAGAGAAGTATTCTCTCACATGTGTAAAGCTTCATGTATAAAACCCATGCATGCTGTTTATGCATTTCCAGATTGAGGTGATGCATGATTACCAAGGCAACCGCAGCTGTCTTTACGGCCTTGCGCCCGACACAGACTCAGAGGCAGAAGACAATCCAGAGCAGGTCACACGGTAGATGACCTCTCATTGTTGACCTTTGACCGCAGAAACTTGACCTTCTGTAAAATGTTTTTGGAATAAATACAGTACCTTAAATGAAAATACTTGATAAAACGTACATATTACACATACACAGAACCAGTCGAGACAATGATCAGATTTGTAGAAACGTATATATACAGTAGATAGTTGTTATTATACAGTACACATTTATATAATAGAAGGTAAAAGGTATCATTCTCGATGGAGTTCACTGTGTGAAGATGTGTGTTGTGTCCAGACATATAATGAAGGAGCTGATAGCCACAGAGAGGGTTTACGTGGATGAGCTGCTCTCTGTCCTGCTGGTGAGTCCCAAGGTGGCATATAGCCCTGTCTACAAGCATCCGCCTCACTTCTGTCTCATGGCCATGTATGTTAGTACCGAAACAAACAACACAAGTATGTGTCGTGTGACACCTTGCAATCACATTATTTATATTTAAGACTGGAGGCTTCAGGCCTACACGTACTTGGCAAGGTCTGTGTTATATAATCTAACATGTTATATAACATTATGTTATGTTATATAATATTATGTTATATTATATAATATTAGGTTATGTTATGTTATATTATATAACAATTATAACAGTATTGATGCAGATGATGACATGATGTGAGGCAATATGACATGACATGGTATTACTGTTGTTAGTATTGACGTATTACACATTAGACATGAATATGATATGTATATTGTGTTCATTAAGGATACTTAATCTGATTATTTTCACATTTTCAACTGAATATTTACACAGTATGCCCTGGGAGGTAGAAACACAGTCTCCTCTCTCCTCTCCTCTCCTCTCCTCTCCTCTCCTCTCCTCTCCTCTCTTCTCCTTCTCCTCTCCTCTCCTCTCCTCTCCTCTCCTCTCCTCAGGGCTACAGGGCAGAGATGGAGGACCCGGCGATGTCCAACTTTCTTCCCTCTGCATTGCGCAGCCAGAAGGATGTTCTGTTTGGCAACATGCCTGAGATTTACCAGTTCCACAGCAGGTGAGAAACCCACACATTCCCATTAAGTAGCATACACATACACGATAAAGATATAATCAGCTATTAAGCTAATTGTAAGATAATACACTTTGAGTGTTGAAAACGAAATCTGATACTTCTACACAGCCCCGGCTCTGTAAATAGGAACATAAACAAAGTGGCGTTCTCGAGAATGACTTCAATGTTTCCAGCTCATTTCCCTCCAAATGTTTTCCACACATTTCCATTTTGGATTCTACTTACTTTTTCAGAATCTTCCTCCAAGACCTGCAGGGTTGTCTAGAGACTCCAGAGAGGGCGGGGGCCTGTTTTCTGCAGAGGGTGAGGAGTGGGCAGAGATGAGGGAATGCCAATGAGATTTAATGTGTTGGCAGGCAGTGAAAGATCAAATATGAGATGGAATAAGTGTGTGTGTGTGTGTGTGTGTGTGATGTGAGAGCAGAAGGAGAAGTTCCAGGTGTACGAGCGCTACTGCCAAAACAAGCCTAGGTCCGAGTTGCTATGGCGACAGTGCTGTGATTCGCCATTCTTTCAGGTGCCATAATTCACCTATTTTTCATCTAATATGTATATTACAGTAAATACAACAACTCGTCTTTGATATTCATTTAGAACCTCTCTCTTTCATTTAGAGCCTCTCTCTTTCTCTTTCATTCCCTCTCTCTCTCTCTCCGTCTATCTAGGAGTGTCAGAAGAAGCTGGACCACATGCTGGGTCTGGACTCATATCTACTGAAACCTGTCCAACGCCTAACTAAATACCAGCTACTGCTCAAGGTACAGTAGTAGCTGTACAAAGCCTCAAATGACATTAACAACAAGGTTTGTTTAAAGTGGAGTTACAGTATGACGCTGTATTTCATTTGTACAAAAATGGTTACATAGGCTACTGTAATTATAATTTTGTAGTAGTAAAAGTCCCAACGAATTTCATCATTGTTGACGGAAAATATAGTCTCGTTTTTATCGCAACTCCCTGTAGCCTATATTCTTGTATTGGAAATACAAGAGAAGCAGAAACTTAAAGCAAGGCTTCTTGTAGGGTCCATTTTAAAGAGTGGTGGCATGTTCCCTTTCTAACTCAGCTCATCGCTTGTCTGTAGTTCAGTGGAACACACAGTCCATTTTACAGCGTCTCTGTCTGCCCACGCAGGAGCTGTTGAAGCACTGTGCCGAGAAGCAGTACCGCTGTGAGCTCCAGGAGGCGCTGGACTGCATGCTGGAGCTGCTCAAGGCTGTTAATGACTCCATGCATCAGATAGCCATCAATGGATATCAGGTCATTAATAAACCCTGGTCACATTTCAGGATTGGTTAGCCAATCACATTACGAGCATCAGCACTACACAGTTGTAAGTGTTTTATGTGGATGCACTTACAGTATTGGACGTCTTTGCCTGTGTGTGTGTGTGCGCGTTCCGTCTCAGGGGGATCTGAGCCAGCTGGGCCGTGTGATCATGCAGGGGGGCTTCAGTGTGTGGATCAGCCACAAGAGGGCAGCAGTGCGTATGAAGGAGCTGGCCAGGTTTAAGCCCATGCAGAGACACCTGTTCCTCCACGAGCACGCCCTTCTCTTCTGCAAGAGGCGAGACGACGACACGCACGACAGGACGCCCTTCTACAGCTTCAAGCACTGCCTAAGAGTAAGAAGAGCAATACTGCATCCATCCATCCATACATCATCCATCCATCCATCCATCCATCCATTCATCTTCTCCTGTTTATCTGTAGTCGGGTCGTGGGGGCCTAGTCCTGGGTCTTCCTCCAGGCCTCCTCCCAGCTGGACGTGCCTGGAACACCTCCCTAGGGAGGCGCACAGGGTGCATCCTTACCAGATGCCCGTACCACCTCAACTGGCTCCTTTCTACGCGAAGGAGCAGCGGCTCTACTCCGAGTTCCTCGCGGAAAGCTGAGCTTCTCACCCTATCTCTAAGGGAGACGCCAGCCACCCTCCTGAGGAAACCCATTTCGGTCGCTTGCACTCGTGATCTCGTTCTTTCGGTCATGACCCACGCTTCATGCCCATAATTTAAGATAAAAACAAAAATTGCCCGGTAGATCAAGTTTCGTCACAACCCTGCTCCGATTCTCCGGCCAATCTCCCGCACCAATACATGCAATACGGATGTGCTAACCTGACGTGCCAGATGGTTTGTTACACACAACCATCTGGGGAAGCCGTTAAGAAAAGGGCAGGAACTTGATTAACTGGATGAATTGACGGCGGTTGTCTATCACAGTTAGTTAACCTCACACTTAAACTATTCCCGTAGCATTGCTAATTGGTCAGAGCTACCGGTGGTTCGACTGAAGCACAGCGATTTCAAGCTGTCCAGACTGATATTCGCAGCGATCAAATTGTAGCTCGCAGGGTCAGGATGGTGTCACGAGGCTATGGGTGTGTAGCAAGAACCACGAAATCTCAGCTGAGCTCACAGTTTATGTTTGAAACACAGGCGGCAGGGAAGGAGTCGAGAGGATCGTGAGCTGCTCAGCACCCATGGATATGAGGCATGTCGTCTGTGAGGTCTAGACCAGCTCGACATGTTGGTCAAGGAGTTTACAGTACTTTTACTGTTGCTGTTGCTCTTGTTTACTGTGGTCAAATTGTGTGCAATAAGATCAGTCAACACATGTGCACGAGTTTACTGCTATCTTATGCTATTTCTTTGCTATCCTGTGCTATCCTATATTTATTCGCTTTGCCTGACTACTGATGGCTTACAGTAATACATTACATTGTTTGCTACCGTCTGTTGTAGCATTGTAGCATTGATTTATTGTGTGCTTCAAGGTGTCCTTAAGTGCTTTGCAAGCGTCTATAAATAAAATGCATTATTTGTATTGTGATTATCCAATGCGTGCCCCATTTACTGCATTATGGCCCCATCTGTTGGGCTCTCAATTATGGGTGTAGAACGAGTTACGTTGCAGGCATGGATTACTATACGGCTAATGCTATATACACATGCCAGTGTAACACAATAGAGGAGAATGATGATGTTGGTGTCTGCTTATAGATGAGTGCCGTGGGAATCACTGAAAATGTAAAGGGAGATGTGAAGAAGTTTGAGATCTGGTACAGCGGCAGAGAGGAGGTGTACATAGTTCAGGTGAGGCCTCACGTCTGCTCTGAAGTGGTTGTCTCATGCCATGTCATGCTGTCTCTAACACTGTACTACCACCACCTGTTCTGTGTGTCTAGGCTCCTACCTTAGAGGTGAAAGTCGCTTGGCTCACAGAACTTCGTAAAATTCTTACCAGCCAGCAGAAAATACGGCACGGTCTGTATTTGACTATTTCTTTATATCCCAGTATTGTTCCCTATCATTTAAAATGCACTTGGTCTTCAGTGTTGTTAAGGTCAGGCTTTTCCTACCTGACAGAAACACTTGTGATCTGATCCTGATGCTACTGCAGATGGTTGAACATTAATGTGAAGAACTGTGATATTAGCAATCTCCTCAGTGAAATAGATCACCTGAGAGAGTTTATTACTCCCACTGGCATTTCATTTTCATCTTTAGATGGCAGTTACCCTCTAAAGTCTTACAATGGCATAATTAAGGTATACTTAATTATTAATAAATACATTATGACATTATAGAAACAGAGGGAGAATACTTTTGGCACAGTGCTTGCTCCCCCCACTAGATGGCGCCTAGTCTGCCTATAGGTCAAACCACCTCTGCTTTCACCAGCCTGCTTATACCATCTTTGTTTATATCTATCTCTCCCTTCATCCAGATGAGACTCACCCTCTCTCGCTGTCAGATGTCCCCCTCTCTGACAGGTAATGCTCCCTGCATGAATTCAGTTTGTCGGTAACTGGGAATGGGATCAAATTAGCTCAGTTAGTCTTGACAATTGACTCCATGTGAATTAACTGTCAATGCATTTTTTGGTGCCACAAAGCATTGTATGTTTTTGTTTATGTTGTGTTTTTTACCCAATTAATCTAAAGTATACTCCTGTCAGCATGCAGGCATGACACAAATCATTGTCATTGATGCACATTGTAATATTTAAGCCAGTATAAATCATTTTGTTTTTTTGTTTCAAATAAAGGTTCAGACTTAACATTACAAAGAATAAAAACAGAACATAACAATGCATGTTCAATTTAACATTATTTAGTGTTCAATCAGTGTTCTTTCAAACTGAGTGATAGTTTAGCTTCAATGTTATCATCTCAGCTAGAGAATGGTTAGGGTGGACATTTGGATTACATTTGACTTCATTTGGTGTCAATAATACAGGCCTGGTTAAAATAGGATTTACTAAACACAATGTGTAATGTTTGTCCGTTTAAAACAGTGGCTTATACACATCACGTCAAATCAAACGCTAAATTATTCACAAATGCTATTTTGGTCAGGTCTTGTACAGTATGTGTGCAACACAGTTTATAAACGTATGTTTCATATATTGTAGCAATCTTTAATATCTACAGTATGTTTTCCGCTCCATGAAATGCCATATCCTCTTAGCAGGAGTGAGTACAGCCAACAAGTTTATCAAGGGCAGTTTAAGTTCAATGTTCTGCTCCCCTGGTTGCTGCAATATATGAGTGTTTGCTAACTGAATGTGACTTGAGTGGAATGCAGATGTAAATGACAGAATGCATTGATAATGTATGAGCTCGTTTTGTGACACCCCGGATTGTTGTTGTTGTTTTTGTTTTTGTTCCTGTATGTTTGTTTGTTTTCGTCGTGTCTTGTGTCTTTCATGGGTTCAGTGTTTCGGGGGTTTGTGTGTCGTGGGGCGGAGCAACGATGGGGGGCTGCTCAGCGTGTTTCCGTCTTCCTCACAGCTCCATAGCAACAGGCCACTCCCACAGATACCAGGGGGAGGAGTCACTTCACACCAGCCCGGCCCTCTCGGACCCAATTATCCGTTCCCCTAGACGCAGTGAGTGAAAGAGCATTATCATGGTAGAATGCAGCCAACGAGTCATCGTTGTGAAGAAGCACCGGGCCAATATAATGAACAATAATGCCAAGTCATCGTAGAACATTTTGTATGTGTGTTTTAGTCGTGTTTCATACTCAATCTCCAGGTTGGCCCGCTTCTGCCCACACAGTGGCTGTGTGTGAGGGTCTGGAGGACTGGGGGGCTACAGACATTTCCAACCTTTCAGACTCGGAGGAAGATTATCAGCCAGCACCACTGGTAAGACCGCAGTCACTCTGCCAAGACATGCTAGTTGACCACGCTGCCATGAACATAATCCATGATTAGAAGCTGTTCATGCAGTGTTTTTATATGTGTATAAATAAAGATGCTGCTATGATTGGCTTGTGTAGTGAAATAAACCACGAGTGCTGTGCTGAGCCATATGCTTTCACTAAGGGCTGTAACAAAATAACTTGCAGAATGATTACATTCATTTTCAAATCAAGAGACTGTGGAAAATTGGCTTCAGACTTAAAATGCTGTCACATATTAGACACTGTGACCAGGTGGTCGCATGTGGATGGTCGAGGAATAGCATCTTAGCTCATCCTGTCTGCCCTATTGCTTTTCCTCTAGGTGGCTGGCAGGTACAGGGTTATGGTGGAGAGCAGTATGGCCAGTGCTGATGACATCATCTTTAATAGCGGTGATGTCATCCAGCTTCTGCATGAAGACTCTTCTGGAATGTGGTATGAATAGCTTTTAAGTGTCAGTATAAAGCTCATTTGCAACTGCATTTGAAGAAACATTGAACGTTATTAAACATGTGATTTCCATATTTTACTGGCTCGTTGCTCAGTGCGTACGTGCACTTTGACCTCTACAGGATGGTGAGGAATGTCAGTCGTAGGGAAGAGGGGCGTGTCCTGCCTGAGGACCTGCATAGGATTCTGGGAGAAACTTTCTGAGAGACAGACATTGTGTGGTGATGCGGTGTCTGTGCCGCGTTTCGTTTTTGTTGCTTTCTGTTCCCGTGTTCCTCTTGAGTGCCAAGAAACCCACACACATACATACGTATATATCATACCATTCATATGTGGAAAACACTTTCCCATATTTCCATATTATTTTATAACAAAAAGGAGAAGTCCAAACTTGTTTTTTTTTACCCACCAATCAGGAAAGCACAACCAGGACTGTGTTTGGTGTGGAATTTATTTGTTCTTACTGTACATTCAATGAGCTGCAACTTGTGAACCTAAACTAGTTTCACAGTGATGCAGAACGTAGCTGATGCTACATTCTAGAGCGCTAAAGTACCCGCTTTTGGTCTTCAAAAGAATGTGACTTTCAGAATGGAGCCTCAGTCAGAAGCAAGCTAACTGCCGAACAGGAACTCAAAGACTGCCTTTTCCCATAGCGTTACAACCTGCAAGATGGGTTGGATACGGGTGTAACTAAGCATTTCTTGTTGTAAAGTTATATGCATTGTCTATTTTCTTATAATATCTGTCGCTGACACAACACACACTACTTTGGTCCTAACCTGACATAACCTCAAAATTCATGTGCCAAACTGTCTATATTAGCCCCACTGCTGCTCAGCTAATGCAGTAACTATCTTTTACTTCTACTGCTGAAACTATTCAAAGTTGCAGTACTATAAACCAGATTTTTCTAGCAGCCATCGGTGTCAGCTTGACCAGCTTTATATGCAGCTACTGTAGGAGTATCTCTCTGTATATGTGTGCTATCCTGATCCAGCACTATGTGGTTTTAGCCCAAATAGGAGCAGCCCTGAAAATGATGAGCAGACTTTCATAAGTTACTGTGTTAGCTGTATCCTTGCAAAACTGTGACAAACAGAAATATAATAGAATAATTTTCATTGTATTAGAGTTGTACTTTATACCTTTAGCTTCCATGAAATTATTTTATTTTAAGATTCCACATTACAATGAAACACTCTTCTATTTTGTAAATCTAGTGTTACTGAGTTCCTTACTCAGTAGCTACATGTTTGAATAGGCAAGCCTAACGTTTCTATTTGTTAGCTGTACTGCATGGACAACTGCATCCTTGTATTGGCCTTGTGCATTTTATTTCTGCCTGTTTGCACCAGTATGAGGAGCTCTGCTTAGTGTTGAACATAAAGTATAAAAGCAAGTGCAGTACAATATGTCAATACTTAATTAGAGTACACAATTAACTGGGCTAGATAACAGTAGTAGTACCGAAGTGTTGCATTTGCCTTTAAATGGCATATAACAATCAACCTAGACATACAGACCATAATCTATATTATTGTCTATTAGACCATAATCTATATTATGGTCTGTTAGATTTTTACAATCAACAAACAGTGCTGACACATAATGTAACAACTGGAATTAATTTAAATATCATTGATAATGAGAACCTGATTAAGATGTAAAAGTATTCACTCATGACTTAAAGGACTGTTGTTTGGTTGTACTCCCAGCCCTACAGTACACGTAGCTGTAACATTCATTTTGATAGAATGGAGTTGACAAATGAGTCACAAATGAAACATTTATAGAAATAAACACCTTTATGGTTACAGAAAATGATCCAGCCTCATTCTGTGTAAAGGGTTTGGAGTACCTTTATTCTTTCAGTAGGATGTGAGTAATTCACACACTAGGGTTTGAGGGAAGTATTCATATTTTGGGTCCTGACACTGTGAATGCTGCTTTTACACATTCTGTACTTTTATGTATGTTGATAATTGAAAGATGAATGTATTATAATGCACACTGTTATAATGCATTAGCATATGATTATTATACAAAATATAAGCACAAGGTGATATAATTTGTTTGTCTTATTTCTTTTGTTGCAGATGCTAGGCTTTATATAACATTTGGAAGTGTATTTGACTGACTTGGCTATGTACCCTATACACAGAACATCTGGCCACAATGCAATAAAAACACCTATACACAATTGTTTCACAACAATTTTAATGGAAGGTCCTACGTACTGTAAAATCCTGTAGAATAACGATATTGCTACTCTAACTCAGGGGTGGGGAATCCTGGTCCTGGAGGGCCAGTGTCCAGCATGTTTTAGATGTCTCCCTGCTCCAACACAAGTTAAGGCTTCTAACGACCCATTCATTAGAATCAGGTGTGTTAGAGCAGGGAGACAACTTAGGGTGTTTCTCAATGCCAAGGATGCTTCCAAGGCAGGACTGATCCTTCCAAGTGCCTTCCTAGTCGGGTCCTTCCGAGGCTAGGAAAGACATTCGAAGAACACGTAATGGAACGGCCTAGCTAGTGTGCAAGATGACTTCATTCAAAAAAAGTCCCACCTTCAAATTATTATGCTTAAACTGCGCGTTTCACTTTTTAATAACAGTTTAAATAACAATGGATCGTGCTGTATTGTTGTTAGTTTAATTTTGCGCCATTTTTAAATCTCTTCTAGCGTTCGCATAGGACTGGGTATTTTTAGGATCCTCTGATCGAAGGACTGAGTCCTTGATAGAATTCTAAAGTATCCTAGACATTGGAACGGTACTTTGTCGATATTTGATGACGTAGCATCCTTGAAATCCAGCCATTAAGGATCCTTCCTTGACATTGAGAAACCCCCTAAAACATGCTGGACAGTGGCCCTCCAGGACTAAGATTTCCCACCCCTTGGTAACCCATCGGAAATCATCAACAGTTGTGTAGGCCTACACCGGATAATATTTAGAAAAAACACTATTTGGACTTTGTATTTAACCTTGCGCTGTTTGTGTTTTCGACAAAGCATGTGACTTCTTTCACTGAGAAATGCTGATTGGCAGCCCTGTGATCTTGCTAATCCAGTTGTTGTAGCGCGAGACGCGAGTGTAGATGCCAAACTTCCCATCCCTAGCGCACTCCTCGCCCCAGCTAACGATGCCGGTCAGGAACCAGGTGCCGTTGTGCTGGGTGGCGTGGGGTCCCCCGCTATCCCCCTGGCACGAGTCCTTGTGTCCGTCTTTGTATCCGGCGCAGAACATGAAGGGCGTCACATGGTGCTTGCTGGCGTCCTTGCACTGGGTCCGATCCACGAAGGGGACCTCGATCTTCTGGAGCTTGGAGGCCTCCAGACCGTTGAACCTCATCCTGCCCCAGCCACTTACCAGGGAGTTGCTGGCCTCTGTCAGAATGGCCTCCGTGAAGTGCTTGGGGCCCAGGCAGATGGGCCGGCGGCGTTCTGACAGCTCTACGGGCATGCCGAGCTTCAGCAGGGCGATGTCGTGGTTGTACTGAGATGCCACCTCATTGTAGTGCGAGTGAATGTGCTGCTCTATCACTAGGTGGTCTCGCTCCGTCCCGTCATTCTTTTTCATGTCGTGCTCACCTGTAGGTGAGCAGGTGTGGTAAAGGTACATAAACATAGTTTAACCTACGGCCTCCATTAAGCATTAGCAGACGCCTGAAGCAGTCTTTATGAAGGTGGATTGGATACACTTGCATAGGCACTTTGTTGGCAATACTAGTCTCTCATGTAATGGAGTGATCTTTCAATATAATCATATTTTTAGCCTTGCTTATGTTATCTTTCTATTGATAATTATTTGTAAATAAAACTATTTAAATTAAACAATATAATTTTTTTCCTGTACATTCTATATACAGTATATAAATACATATATATATATATATTTTTTTTTTTTTACTTGTTATATTACAGGCCTAGGTCTACCTGCTTCCATATAAAACCTATCGCATTGCGTTTTACTGTAATATACAAAATGGAAGTGTGCTATGGAAATAAAGTGAGAGATTGAAGTAAAGATGGTTATTGTTTCCCAAACAGCTTTCAGACTTACCGACTCTGACAAAGAAGCCTGCAGCAGCTTTCTTCCCCTGGGTCAGGCAGTGAGCCGCTGTGATGACCCACAGCTCACTGATGAGAGACCCTCCACAGAATGGTGTCTCCTTCTTCCCTAGAGTCATCAGGGTCACCTTCACACACACACACACGCACATGCACGCACACACACATAGCATGCCCCATGATGTATTTATTTTAGTCTTTAGTTGTTTTTTTCAATGGGATTTAC
The DNA here is from genome assembly GCA_025399935.1 of Amblyopsis rosae. NCBI lineage: Eukaryota > Metazoa > Chordata > Actinopteri > Percopsiformes > Amblyopsidae > Amblyopsis > Amblyopsis rosae. The sequence continues at coordinate 2,166 of JAODTR010045571.1, read as the reverse complement.
AGGTTGGTGTTTTTTTGCTTTACTGTTGACTTACATTGTGTCTTCAAGATGTTTATACAATGTAATATTATTTAAAGCCCATAAACAATAGCATTTTCTTGGAAAAATTTTCATTATTTGATTTTGGTCATCTCAGCTCCTCTACCTGCATCAATATAGTTCTCTACCTACATTCATATAGATCTCTACCTGCATTCATATAGATTACCTGCATTCATATAGTTCTCTACCTACATTCATATAGATTACCTGCATTCATATAGTTCTCTACCTACATTCATATAGTTCTCTACCTACATTCATATAGATCTCTACCTGCATTCATATAGTTCTCTACCTACATTCATATAG
>JAODTR010045561.1:0-18974 GCA_025399935.1 Amblyopsis rosae | reverse complement strand
CCATGTGATTGTTGATTAGATAATTGCATTAATGAGAAATTGAACTGGTGTTCCTAATAATCCTTTAGGTGAGTGTAGATTGCGATAGAAAGTTAAATTGAGGAAAAATTAGATGAAAGGCACTGGCAGATTCTGCATGGATGCAGAAAGACTTATTTCTGGATAATAAAAGACTAATGGCTTCACATGCTTCTTGAAATCTTCCCCATATAGTACATGAGATTGTCAATTATGCAAATGTGCAATACCATGTTATAACTGTTACATGTATCTCAAGAGGTCAGTAACAATAAAGTATGCATGTGCACATACCATACGCTCACATGCGCTATAACCTTTCAACTTTTGGCACGCGTAATCTACACTGGGCGATGACTCCCCCGACAGTGTCAGACCCCAAGATTTATGAAAGAAACGGATGATTTATTAATACATTAGAGTAATTATGAGGTAAAAATCAATCATCAGATATCTGATACAGGGGTGAGAGTTATTCCAGAATGCTCTCTCAGGAGACGGTGTACATTTCAGCAAGTTAGAAATGTAATTAGCCTTAGCCCTGGGGTAGGCTGTGTTTAGGCTGACCTCCTCCTTAGAATGCCTGCATGGGCGTACTAGGCCTGTTATATAGGCATACTAATGCACATAGAAATAAATACAACACTTTAGAAGGAAGGCCAAAGAATGGGTTGCTGTGTACGCCAGTGCTGTTGAAGCCAGGTTGTGGCCTTAGCTAGGTTATATTTGTCTGTGAGAATACCCGTAACTTCGTGAGCAGATTAGCCAAGCAAAACCCAGCCAGCTTGTTGCTGGAACTGTGTGGGAGGAGTTTGGAGTAAAACAGTTTAGACCTATGAGAGGTTGCCAGATAACCTGAAGGTTATTCAATCTGAGCACCAGAAGGAGGTTGGGATACAGCTGTAATATGGTATGCATCAAAATGAAATTGAAGGAGAAAAAAAATAAACAGTTTAAAATATTCTTTACAATCAATAAAACAGAAAAGTTAAAGCTTTAAAAAAGGTTAAAGCTTGTGCTCTGCCTTTGAGCAGAGAGAATATCCTTGGGCTGACAAAGGGTTAAAAGCCAGTGGTCTTTAGGAACCAAACATACACTAAGTGCCTTAGAAGCAATCCACAAATTGCGCTACAAGTGACGCTGCCATGCGGCTGATCGTGCACTTTGACCTGTGAAGAATCAATAGTCAGAAAGCGTAGGGGTGGTGTAGTCACCTTCCATGTTACCCTGGACATGCTAAAAGACTACATGGGTAAATGTGGTCATTCTGTGACCAAATTAGGATCTGGGAAGCTCAGTGAAGAACTTCCCCTCAGAATCTAAATGAAAATCAGCATAAAGGCAGCCTTGGTTTCACTCCCATTCTGGTAATTAGTGTTTAGAAAAAAAAAACAGAAGGTACTCTTCCTTTTACACAGTAATAGGCTCTTACTGAGCCCTGTACACTGTACACATGGGCTCAAATGATGGGTCGCTGCCTTAAAAGTACAGCCACAAAGCATCGCTGGCCCATTAGAAATGCATTCTTAGAATACGCTCAATCAAAACACAATATATTAAATATCAGCGCTTCAACGCTGCACTGGGACATTTTAAAGACGTGTGTTGCTTTGTATCTTGCATTTATTAAATTAATTTGGGGTGTTTTGGACAGAATTGTTTTAGCCTTGAAAGCCTAAAATCTTCCCACACACGAGCACATAAACATGCAATGAGCAAACAGACAGACAGACAGACACACACACACACACACAATGGTCCCATTAATCCACAATTTATGGTGACACATGTTCAGTTATGTTGTCTACAGTGAAAGGATAATTGATTAACATCATCCTCTAAAGAAAGGTGCAAAGGTAAAGGTGCTTTTCATTGTCACATACATGTAGCAAAACTTTCTCTCTGCATTTAACCCATCCCTCAAGGGAGCAGTGGGCAACCGCTGTGCAGCACCAGTGTCACTGGTCACATGGCACTGACTGGAACCTAACATGTGTTTTCGATAGTAGGGGAAATCCCCGCAGACTTGCAGAGAACATGTAAACTCCACACAGAAAGGCATTCTGAAACACCCATTTACCATATTATGCTCTTTATACACCATGTGCTTCAGTGAGTGGGAACAGGAGTAAGGCTGCCCTATCTCAGACAGAGATCCAATCAATAGTCACACTCAGAAATAAGAAATGGCTGCAGGGACAAATACAACTGTTTTCATCCTCATTGTAACAAGCGAGAATCTCTTACATGTCCTTGCACATGAGTCTGTATGAGTGTGTGCCCATGCGTGTGCGCAAGCATTGTGTGCACAATGCGTAATCATTTTTGCTGCAACTGATGAAAGCTTGCATGTCAGTGTTGTTCATTTGGCGAGACAGATGATGAGGATTATTCCTGTTTAACCATCTCACCAAGTATTTTAACAGCAATAAAAGGCCTGCTTGTTTGCTGGCAACTGCAGCTTTGCGCGCTCTGTCACGAGGTCACAAACGTTTGGCTGAGGTTTGACACATTTGCCAGCTTGAGGCTTTGACAGTAGCCCGTTTGTATTGCAGAACACGGGCTTGCCCGTTGGCTAAATTGTCTCAACTTTTCTTATTTCAATGAGAGCAGGGATACAAACATTTGATTTGACCTCTCCCGCAGCACAATGTTTTTCTTCAACTGCCGAAAGCGTATCAATTAGGCTACCGTGAGGACGCATCTTCCTGACCGTCACAATGGGTTATGTGCAAAAATATATGAGACAATATTGAGGTATTTTGGATCGCTGCGTGGCAAGGATCCAACCAGCTAAAGCGTCAGTGACGTTTCAAAGCGGGGCAATTACCCTGGGCCAAGCTGGACGAATCGATTCCTACAGCTTTTCTAAATGCTCCTGGCCAATTACAATGGCAGTGCATCATACTGCCGAGCTTTGGCGCGCCGGTTGAACTGCCACAATTCCGACATAAGCAAGTCTAGCCTCAGATCCTCTCTCTCATGCTCTCTTCCGCCAATAAGATTGCCTACTCCAATAATTACTAGCTGGACCCCCCTCCCTTCCGTTATTCTGCATCATACTCCACGTGATCATAACCAAGCTCGAAACCAGCTGCTAGTGGCTGCGTATAGGTCTCAGAGAGATAGAGCGAAAGAGACTGAGAGGGAGATAGAGAGAGACTGAGAGAGAGAGAGAGAGAGAGAGAGAGAGAGAGCGAGAGGGGGAGGAGGGGGGGGGGGGAGACGAAGAAGAGGACCTAAGCGCAAAACGCGAACTCATTGCGCTCCTGAATGCGCCGCGCACCAGTGCCAGAGGGCGGACGTGTCACTTGACAAGAACTCGTTGCATCTGTGGATTTTACTATTGCCAGAACGTATTGGTCTCCGAAGCCTGTTGTGGGATATTAACATTCTTTCTGATTTACAGTTTTTTAATCCTTACTCCTCTGCACGTCATTCTTATACATCTTTTGTTTTCCTCTCCTCTTCTATTGCGCATCCTCCCTTATACAGCCTGCCCGACATCCCTCTCTACCTGCCTAACTTTTCACCCGCCTCCATCCCATACACCCTCCTCTATCGCCCTCCCCACAAGCCCCCGAGCAGTCGAGTCGCTGCCTTCATACTGCAGCTGCCTCGCTCGGGTCGAGCGGTAAACGTTCGAACAGTCTCCGCTTTAAGACTTCATGGGGCGCATATTCTTGCTCGGAAAATGGTCTTCTCCCAGTCTCTAGCCGCCCCGTTAAAACTGCCCGCTTTGGGATCGGAGTTGTCGGTGCGCGTCTACGCCTTTTGCCAATCTCGCCTTCACAGCCGGGGCCAGTGAGATTATGGGTCTTTCGGTGGCGACGGATGCACTCCAGCAGCCCCGACGCCTGCACCAGTGGAGCCGGACGGTGGGAGGTTGGGTCTGGATCACGCTTGTTTCATTCCTCGCCACTTTACCTGTGGAGCAGCTGCGCGCCTTCCCATCTTCGCTCAGCGACTGCCAGACGCCTACCGGCTGGAACTGCTCCGGTGAGAGTCTCGGTTAGCAGACTTCCTAATCCCCATGGGCTTCTGTGAAACATAATGTGAATGTACAGTATGCAGTTTAATCTTACAATTGAATTAGCCTATTTTGACACAGCGTGGAGATGCAGTAAAAGGTGGAGGTTAAAGTTTAAATGTTGAATGATATGTGGGGTACATGGCTGCAGACAATAGAATACCGTATATCTACAGTGTTATGAAGACACATGGTAGCCTGTGATACCACAGCCTACAGCTAGTAGGATGGGGGTACATCTGGGTAGTCAGACACCGTACAGCACAGCCTAATTGTTTGACATTTGGCTATAATGCTTCTAAATGTGAATTAGACTACATTTGTAGCAATGAAGATATGGTAGTCACCCCATCAGACTGCAGTAGCCTAAATACAATATATTACTAAGTCATGCATGATATATTCTGTAGGCTACAGATAGGCCTACTGTTTTCAAGTCTTCACACTGTTCACATTTTAATGTATAGAATATGTTGAGACCCAGTCATTACTTATTAGGTTTGTGCACATATGCCTATCCATATGCTAGGCTTCTGCATGGATATAGGCTACAGCATGTCCTTATGATTATATATAGAAATCTAATATTTATTTATGTGTATATGTCATTGCAAAATAGGTTTACGAAATAAATCATGAGACTGGGGCATTACGTCATAATGCTTAATTTCTGGAGTAACCTGTGGCGCCCTATGTAAATATAAGACGATGATATTCGTTGGTAGGCCTATTGCGCATTAGTGGTCACTCAAACGGCTTCCTTTACCCTCGTCGCCATGCAACAAACTTGTTTTCTTTGCGGTGCCTGTCAATAGCAAACACACAAAAAACGAATGGAGCCGTAAAACACGTGCGTAAGCCTCGTCTGCCTCTGTAAATCACCACACAGTGCCGCTATATATTTCCCCTGTCGCTTGTCCAACTCTTAAAATAGCTCCCGATTCCACACGCATACAGTAGACTGGTATTATTGCACATTAACTGGTGGCATCTTAAGAATTCACTGTTTACATCAGAACGTTGAGCATAGTAGGCTATATGTATGTTTAAAATTAAATAAATGTAGGCCTATTAATAATTAAAGAACCTAATCAATGTTTTTGATTACTGAGGATTTCGCTGAATGTGCACATTGCAATGGAGCTCTTATTAACTGTCAAAATAGAGTAATTTGAGCATCTCAAACAATTTGACATTTTAAAAACCAGCATGATTTTTGATCTGGCCTGCAGTATTAATGTATAACTATAACTAATAGCCATTTACTTATTGGCTAATTTCACCAACTTTTCTTTTTGACAAATGCATTAGGGCCCCAGTAGGTGTAATGGCCTTCTGTCATGTGCCGGATTGCCTGCATATGCTGAACATTTTTTTTATAGGAGCCCATTTGTTTATTCTGGTGGACTGATGAGGTCAGACAGTTTTACTGATGGAAGAATTGGCCATGACAGTGATAAGGACGATTATCTTGTAATGATTGACAGTGCCACAAATATTCCACACTGTTACCACATGTGATTAGGTCTCACAACACACACACACACACACATTCTGATACACTGCTTGCCTCTAAATGCAACAGGTCACCCTTAAAATGCTAAATGACATATTTGTAACTTATTATTACGACAAAGCAATTATATACTGTAACTTCTGCACGTATCTGTGTTAGGAGGGTTCAGTTATCCAGATGAATAATAACATTAAAATCCAAATTCTCAAAGCAGCATTTGTCATTAAATAACAACTCTAAAGAGCTAACAGCGGCCTTTATTGTATAAAAGTGTGCAGAGCCAATGGATGTGTGTTGGTCATCTCCTGCATGGTGGAGGAGTGTTGTCATGAAGAGATGCTGACATGGTCCCGGACTATGTATGGATGGCGGTGGCTATTGCTGCAGAAGTTAAGTCTCCAATTCAGACAGGCACTATGGTTGTTGAGCGGTCCTGGTCGTGTCTAGTGCTATTGGACATTTCCTTGGACCATGGGACTCAAGTGGCGTCTGTCAGTGTCAATCTGACCTGGGACTCCTGTGGCTTCTGTTAATGCTACAATTGACACACCACTCTTAATTAACTAACATACAAAATGTTTTACATCTTTCTGATGGGTTAGTTCTTATTCATGGCACAATGTGTAAATTAGTATACATAGTATTAATGCTAAATTTGGTTTGCCTACAGTACCATCACCTATTTTATCTTAACCGTCCTGGAGGGGTGGATTCCTCCCTCTGTGGTCCCTTCCCAAGGTTTCTTCCCTTTTTTTCCCCCATGTGGTTTTAATGGAAGTTTTTCCTTGCCCGGGGGGAGGAGCAGGTTAAGGGGTGTTATTTGTTTTCATGTGAAATGTATGTTGTACATTTGCCCTTTGAGACTGTAGCGTGATTAAGGGTTTTATAAATACAATTGACTTGACTTGACTATAACATTGTGCCACTCTGCAAATAAATGAAAATGTTCATAAATTAATAATAAAGACCAAGAATTGATTTCCAAAAACAAATTGGAATGGAAAACCTTTTGACTTGGAACCTTGATCTTGGACCTTTTAACTGAAAAATTATTACAGTATGTAAACACAGAAATGATGACCGTGCTTGACAAAGCCTGCTTTGTCTTCAGCATGCAGTCATGTTTCACTGGTACTATCTTGTGTTAAGTGACTCAACATAACAAGGCATTTCTTCTAATAAAAGGTGGCTGCATGCTCATCCAAACAGTTAAAGTGGAATATATATTTTTGTATTGTAATATTATACATTTGAACTGTTATTAGTATTATGATGCCCAAGGTCCATGTTAAAACAATAGCATACCATTTCAGCCTTAGGATTTGTTGATATATCTGCATTACTGTACATTGCTATAAGTGAAACACCCTGTTGTTTCCATCAATGTACCTACTGGCACCTGTACACGGGTAACAACATGTACATCTGCTTTCTGCCTCTATGCCATCAAAGCTACTGTATGCTTCCAATATCTGCAACTGCATTGGATAAAACACATTCAGTAAAAGGTCAGCTGAAAGTTAAAACAATATGACTTATTTCAAAAATTGCAGTGGCTTTTCATGACCAGATGGTGCTGCCAATATGCCAAGCTATATAATGTCTATTATTCAGGATTTCATTTGGCAATGTTGGCTGAGACAATTTCACAGTTACTGTAGCGTATCCATTCAAGTGTCAATTTAGTCAGTTTTAAACAGCTCAGAGTTGGATGTTGGCAAATATATGATGTTCCATGTGCAAATACAGGACATCTCTGCAGCAAAGGCTTAAGTCCACGCATTGCCTGTAGGATATTATAAGGAACTCAGGGCTAGGGAAAATATTTCTCCCTCCAAATCCCATAGCTATTGTTACTTCTGAAAGGTTGTGTGATACTTTGATAGCAGAAGTGACAGGGATAAGTGGAGAATATGCAAAGCCTCTAGTTTGCCTGTAAATCCTATCAAGTGGAGAGAATCACAAGTAGTCCTGAGAGAATTGCACATGTGATTCTTAGAGATAGCCAATGCAGAGGTCAAAAAGTAGGCTATACCCTCCACTAGACCACATGATACAGAATAGGCCACAGGATCTCAAAATAGTACATTATTTTTTTGGAAATGATGAGTTAAGTGTTAAACAAGGCTGTGGCAGTGAAAAAACATAAAACAGGAACCAAAAGTACAGTATAATTAATGACTTTTGGAAGACCTCTCAGGTAATTTCCTCTCACGTTACACATACTGTACCAGGCCTGAGTTTTGACTATACTGTATGAATGAGGTCAAGGAAGGATCCCTCCGCATGTTACATTTACTCATTTAAATTATTTCTAAGCACAAAGTTTGAAAACATGAACAGGCTCCTGGTTTGTCTCAGCGAAACAGCAGGTAACAGGCAGGAGATGTACTTGGCTGACAAGCCCCCCCCCCCCCCTTTAGTAAGTAGAAGTAAGTGCTTCACCTGCCATCTTAATTCTTGGCATATAAACATTACCTTTTGAATATTTTATGTTTTCCAGCTTGTTTTCGTTAATTATTCAGCTCACTGTAATCTCCTCCTGGAAGGGCAGGGTAGAACCAGGAAATACTAGTTTCTCTTGACCCTTAGCACTGTGAGGTACATAACCAAGGGGAAAACATTTGGTTTTAGGTTTTGTTTCGTTTCATCTGCATAAGTGGAAAAAAGCATTTCAACTAATAAGTATGGTAAACATAAAGTTAATGGCATGGGATGAAGCGAAGCCGATAAACAAAAACAGGAAATGAAGTGAGTGAAATGGCTTTATGCTTCACATACTGATTCATCAATCGTTTGGTATTTCTACGTTTTTTTGCAGTTTGGATTTCTGCAACATTGTTTGATCATTCACTATCGAACATAGGAAAATATTTAAATTATTTTAAATGATATATATACGTACTGTACCTGAAGGCAGTGTGACCTCTTTTATGACCATTAATTGTTTGTGATATTTGAGAAATATATGCCTAATATTACTGTTCCACTTAATCTTATTTTAAGATAATATATTTAGCACAAGTTTAATGCAAATATCAAAACACATTTAACAGACGAGAATATAGAATCCCATTATACTGTATAGTATTTATCATGCATGACAAATTAGACATTCTTGAACTATCAGCTCAGATAATATTGAATTAATTTAACAACAATAGGCCATTTGTGAGATTAATTTAAGATTAAATGTTGCCATTGCCATGCATGTTTCCCTCAAAATGATTACTATTCTGGATATAGAGTTAGATTTTATTAATTACACTAATATACATTATTTTTTTCTTTAATACTATTTGTTTTATCTTTAAAGATTGTTTTAGTGATGGACATGCTGTTATGACATGGATTTATATATAAAGCACCCGTGCATATTACATTTTTTAAAGCACACATTTTATTGCTCTTAGATTGTAGTTTCAGCTGCACTGTTTTTTAAATGCAATCTATATGTTATTTTAAACATTAAAATAACCGCAATCGACTATTTGATGTGTAAATATAGGGGAGTAATTGAGTCCTGCACACACCCTGTGTGTGTGTTGAGTGCCTCCCTTGTTGTCATTGCCTGGCCGGCCAAGTATGCATATCAATTTGTGTGTGTGTGTATGGCCCACAGATCATTAGTTTTTGTCTGAGATGCTGGTGCACTAGCATGCCATCTAGTGGCAGAAAGTCAAATAGAATCATTTTAAAAACTGACAGTATAGTCAGTTATGTTCTCTTTTGTTATTTGAGAAAAGGCTTTGTAGGCTATTTGTTTTATTTAATAATGCATAAAGTTTATGAATGTGTGTGTGTGCGTGTGCACGTGTGTGTGAATAAGTGAATGTGAGGCAATCATGCTGTCACAGTCTGCTGTCTGTCCCTTTCCCAGTCTGATAGTCTTGTCAGTGTTTTCCTTGCGTTCCAAGTGTTCAATACCACGGTGTTTCATAAACATAACACAAAAAGTAAGGGTATTTCTGGTTGCTGGATTATGTCTTTGTTGTTGTAACAATGCTTCTTGGCAATACATTCTATACAATTGGAAAGCCGGATTATTCCCCTTTTAAATGGTGCCACATTTGTAAGGAGCATCAATTTGTGGGATGAGCAGCAGAGATGAGTATGTGGGTTGTGCCCCTGAAAAATGTGCCAAATATTCTCTGACAATGCCAAACAACTTTTCTTTGCTGTTGCCTGATGTTTGCTGTTGTCTGGTGGATTAATGATTGACGTTTGAAGAAACAAGACATATTGTCAATTTAACAATCAAACGGGAGCGTCAGTAGCATGTAGATGAACCCAGGGGAGCAGTAGGTGGGGGAATACATCCCTCCCAGTTTTGTAGGTAAAAAAATCGCCCCCCCCCCCCCCCCACTTGAGGAAAAAAAAAAAGATTGTATAAAAAAGTATGAAGTAGCATAACCCGAGTTACATTAGTTAATTTGCCTACTTTGACATCATAATGAGGCTACCAGCATTGCAAATCCACTATAGTCCACTATTCAATACCCCACCCCCTTTGGTTACTGTTGCTATAGTCATGCTCTGTAAAGTAAGATATTTGGACCCTTTGATGTCCTGTTCTTGTGTGTGTTTGTTGGCATCTCCTCTTGCTTTTTTGGCTTCAGAGAAGCAAAAGTATACGACACCCCCTCTTAAGCTTTGAGGATGTAAAACCATGTGTAGGCTGAAACGTGCACCATTTTGTCATTTTCCCAAATAGCTTTACAATTCCCCTGCGCATAACATAGGATTGTACATTGACCGTTCTTGGAATGGGCACATTTCAGAGCGAATTGCTTCTTTTTTTTATAGGGATATTTATACTGTAATGGTATAGTGTGTGTTGTGATCATGTAGACATGTTGACCAGTGTAGAGCCTAGTCTATGTCATAACCATGTGTAAAGATGTCAATACAGTTGCGCTGCAGCCATATATTACGTAAATCTCACTCTCCTATACTTCAAGGACGCTATGTTGTATATGATACTGTCTTGTGGTGTACCTTGTAGCATGTTTTCTTTTGCGCAGGGGAGCGGGGTTCAGGTCCTGGGTGGGACATATTTCACTGGTGTCATATTTGGTCACAAATAGCCTGGTCACCCACTGCTGTGGGATAGCATCCCATTCTTCAACCAGCTTTGGTCGCAAGTCAGCAAACGTGGTTGTGTTGGTCGCTCTTTTTGTGCGTAGTTTAGATTGTCTTGTTAGTTCCGTGTCCTAATGATGTATTATGAGTTTCACCTGCTCCTTTCTTTCTAGTCTAGCTGTCTAGTCCTCGTGTTTCTACTGTCTGTTGTCTGTGATTGTTATTTGTAGGGCTTGTTCCTTCTGTTGCTCTGTTACGTTGATTGGTATTACTTCATACTGCTTGTCATGCCCTCCCCACCTCCCAGCAATACACACTTTGAGTGGCTAGTATACTGTAGGTTGACAAAGCACTATATAAATACAGTCCATTTACCATTGCAGTTTTGCACAATATATCTTTTCATAAAATATGTCTTCACTATAGGAAATACAGTATGCCCTAGTAATAATATTGTTAATAGTACAGTAATAGCTGCCACACAGTTGCCATACCAGTGCTTTACCCTTTCAGAAACATTATACCATGATATATACCATTACATATGTGCTTAAAATTATATTGTAATATACTGTACATTGTTGGCCAAACTAACCAGCAGGTTGACGGCACCCTCATGTTTAAAAACAACTGATTTGTTTCTCTAATGACTGCAAAAAGAAACAGTCCCCTTTTACTGAAAGCTGATTACATATATTTTTTCCCTCACCTTCCCTCACCTTACAGTATTTTTCTTAAAAATGTAATATACTAAACCGTTAGCAAAATAAACCTTTAATAAAAACAAGCATGCTTAAATGGAGCAATCGCAATTACCACTACAAAACATACTAAAACTTTTTAGTTTGACACCATGATTGCTTACCAGTTACTGTGAGTGTATACAGTACAGAGATGTTCTCAAATGTGAAACGTGATTTTTTTAGCTTGTCAGTTAATAGCTGGTGGGATAAAATGCAATCATCTTCACTTAATGGCATTACATCAGCAATAATATACAGTATGTCAAAACATAACAGCCTATATGTGGTAAATGTTTCCACATAGTTGTGCATAAGAGAAATTAAAGTAGAGTTGCATAACCTATCACAATAAAAAGGTTTACATGTTTTAGTGTGAATAACTATATATAATTATGTAATTATTCATGATGGAATATCAATAATGAATAATGATTTAGCATCAATTGAAGATGTTTTCTGACAATTTCTGCAAATGTTTTGTTAAAGATATTTTTAGGGATTTTTTAATATGAGCTAGCATAAGTACTACATCAAAATAGAAAATGCTGTATTTGATCTACGTTATCAATGTTGTTACATGATGAATGCAGCTAGACTATACGGGTATTGTATGGGAATTGTTAGGCTGAGGATTATTGAGCTTCTTATTGATTCTGTGCAAAAGAATGTTGGCCAAGCAAAATTAGCTCTTTCACAGAATGCAAGATGGAAAGCCTTTACTATGAAATCTTATACCGTCTGCTTAAAGGTTTATGAAAATATTGTTTTACCCCAGTAATGTATTTTAATTAATGATGTTTGTCCAAAATACTATATGGTTCACATTGATAAACCTACACAGATACGTTTTCGTTAAACTTGTGCATTGTGAACACAAGGTGCTCTCATTTGCTCTGTAGGCATGCCAGTTCATGTAGCCTACATTATGGTCACTAAACAAGTTTTGTACAGTATATACCATCTTAAAACAAAAAACAAGCACGTGTTCCTGCTCGGAAATGGAAACTAGGTGCTGAAACATGAACATGATCTCTTTTCTCATTTATAAAAGATAACATTAACCATTAGCTACTGTATGCTAAAAAACAAGCTTGTTTTATCATATTTGGGAGGATGGATATTAAACAATTTCTTGGCAGGGCCACAAAGACTATCCGATTGCAAGTTACCGGTGATGTGGATTGGCGGGGACGCACACTTACTGGGAAGTCTTTGATGCCCTTAGAAGTCTGGGGTTGATAATGCCGACAATGGAGCTAAAAGATGAATTACCATAAGCCCGCCTTGTCCCTGTCCTTTGTACACCGATTGGATGGAAGAGCTAGGAAGCTGTGGGATAATGCACATACTACCCAAAATCCAAAACCGTAGGTCTGAGAGCTACAGAGGAGCTTTAGTGTGAACAGAAAGAGGAGGGAGGCTCGAGAGTGTACCAGAAAGAGAACCAGAAGAGTGTTTTCTTTCATATGAGCTGACAATGTGAACATATAAAGAACTGAGACCCTTTTCTGTTGCTAAATACTGCTAATTCCAAAGCAGTCTGGCATTTGCATACATAAATAGCTGACACCCACACCAGGCCAGTTTACAATGCAACATACAGTATATTGTGCATGGCTGTTATTCTTTCCAGTAGACTGTGCATGGTTTAGTGCATTGCTGCTTCTGTGAGGGCTCTAGTCAGCACGGTATAGTCAAAATCCCTACTAGGTAAAACTCATACTGTTATACTGTAAATACCACCCACGTCTAGATCAACCCCTTGCTCACCTTAAAACACAAGAATGCGATCATCACTCCCTCCCTCACATGAAAACTAGCGACCCAGAGCATCTGCTCACCCACAGCTTGTTCCCCTGCTTTCCCTCTGAAATTCCCACAATCCCATCAACACAGTTTTCAAACAGTTTACAAACAAAGCAAGTCCATTTGCAGTAGCAATTTGGGGCTACTTTCTTGATATGGAGGGCACGATATACACAAAATGTCATAGTGTCCATTTAAACATTTCACACAGCATCACTATAAACTCTATGAGGAGACGGTGTGGCCAGAATCTGTTTGTGGTACACTGGGCACATATAGACCACCCTTCTTAGATATTTATGAAGCATTTGTTTTTGTGTGCAGATGTAGTGTTGAGTTGTCATAATCTATGAAGCAAACTCTGAAATCCAGTCAAACACAACAGATTAGGATTATATTTTGATACTCATGAATTCATCAGAAAATGTAAACAGTTTATCTACATATACTGAGCACTTTATTGTGTTCTGAAGTTTATTGTAAAAACAAAAGTCAGTGGCTTACTGTCTGTGCTGTCACAACATTAGGCCACCATTTTAGTTGATGTAATACAACTAAGCAGGCTGCTGTTTATATATCTTAATGGGTTTATTAAGTGCATTGGCTCTGTTATTTGTCTTGATATGCCCTAGCCAAAGGTCTGGCTGCCACCATAAGCAGGCCACCTGCCAGACAGTATCATCAGCATGCCAGGCACCACATTGCCAATTTTTTTATAGCTTTCCAGACAGCATCATAGGGCAATCTAGGGTCTAAGTGCCTGTTTCTAGCAATGCAATCCAAGTGACCAGATCTCGCACACCAATGCTTCTGGCACTATGATTGCATGCTCACAGCAATGGATTGTGCGTTTTGCTCTTTCAGGACACTAGCAAATAATAGGTATTTTATTGTATTGTGTTTAGTTTCTGTAACCTACTATTACCTGCTGGCCTATTACAATGTCAAGGAGGGTAATGGTACTGTCTTGTGTAATTTTAATATGAAACATATGTCTTCTTATTTGACCTAGGTAGCATTTTATTTGAGTACTGCATTGCTCAAATAATAATATGGTGATGCCTTTTTCATCTTGCAATTTCTGCTTTTAGAAGGAAAGTGCAGAATTGATTAGATTATTCTGGATTGGGTTGTGACAGGATAGTTTGTGCTCTCGCGTTGAGTGAAAGACAGGGCAGTATGAGTAGACAGTCCAAACCATGGTCAACAATATTGGCGGATGATCGTGATTGACATGCATGGTGAATGAGAGAGAGCTCCATTTGCTTTCCTGCTGCTGATAATCATAGCAGTCCGGATATTGGTTATCAACAGCACAACCTCAAGTGTAATATTGCAGTTTTACAGTACTGTATACTGTATATAAGGCTATTTATATATCAAGTAAGTTAAGTAAGTAGAGACAACATAATACGTTCATAATAATTCATCAGGATTATTGTTCAGGTAGGGGGTTGTTGTTGCCTATAGGCTTAAAAATAAAACGAGTATAATTGATATAATAATAATAATAATAATAATAATATTTTATTTGGGACGCCTTTCTAAACACTCAAGGACATCTTACATTGCAAATACATATATATAAAACAGTTGGCTAAAATATACATACTATAGTAATAAAAATGTGATCTAAAAAAAAAATACACAAAATAAACAAAATGTAAACAGTCAGGTGGAAGTGGAACAAAGGGTCAAACGTCATAGGCAACTTTGAAGAGGTGGGTTTTGAGGAGCTTAGCAAACGAGGTGACCGTGGTGGCATGTCGAATGTGCAGTGGAAGTGCGTTCCAGAGTCTGTGGCCAGAGCAGCTGAAGGCACGAGCCCCCATGGTTGAGAGGTGGAATTGGGGGGTGACGAGAAGTCCTGTAGAGGAGGAGCGAAGAGGTCGGAAGGGAGTATATGGCAGGAGAAGGTCAGAGAGGTAGGAGAGTGCCAGATTGTGGAGGGCCTTGTATGTAAGGAGGAGAATCTTGAAGTTTATACGGAACTTTACAGGAAGTTAATGTAGCTGAATCCGAATAGGAGTGATGTAATCCGTTGATTTTGTGTTTTGTACTATTTGTAGTCTATTGATGAGTTTGGTTGGAATGCCAGAGAGAAGAGAGTTGCAGTAATCCAGACGTGAAGTAACACAGGCGTGAATGAGGGCTTCTGTGCTTGAGTATGAGAGTGAAGGACTGAGTCTAGATATGTTGCGGAGGTGGGAGAAGGATGCTCGGGTGATGGTTTTGACGTGTGAATCGAATGAAAGGGAGTTAGGTGACACCAAGACTTTTTGTGTTTGTTGACAGTGGGATGGGAAGACCGGCAATGTTCAGGTTGGAGTTGTCTTGTGTGGGGAGAGTGGTTTTGGAGCCAATGAGCAGAACCTCTGTCTTGCTGTTTGAGGGCAGAGTCATCCAGCTCTGGATGTTGTGAAGGCAGTTGGTGAAGAAGATGGGGGGAGGGATGAGGTGAGTTTGGTTGAGATGTAGAGTTGGGTGTCGTTCGCGTAGCAGTGAACGTCAATTATGTTGTGTCACAATATTGTGCCCAAGGGTCGGGGGTATATAGTAAATAGTAGAGGACCCAGCACAGAGCCTAGGGGGACACCCAATGAGACAGCCTCATATCTTGATCTGTGGGATTTCAGTTGGACAAATTGTTGGCGGTCTGAGAGATAGGAGGCGAACCAAGGAAGAGCAACTCCTGCAATACCAATACCAGTCATACATTCCAGGAGGAGTTGGTGAGAGATATTGTCGAAGGCTGCAATCAGGTCAAGAAGGATAAGAATGGACAGAAGGCCGGAGTCAGCTGCACGGAGGAGGTCATTGGTTATTTTTATTAGAGCTGTTTCAGTACTGTGTTTGGAACGGAATCCAGACTGAAATGGTTTGAATATATTATTGGAATTTAGATTATTGAGAAGTTGAGAGGCCACCACCCTCTCAAGTGTTTTGGAGAGGAAAGGAAGGTTGGAGATAGGGCAGAAGATGTTCAGGTCATTGGGGTCAGCATTTGTTTTTTAAGTGTGGGTGTCACAGCTGCGATTTTCAGGGTGGGGGGTATGAAGCCGGTGGCGAGAGAGGAGTTAATTGTGTTAGTGAGCAGGTAAAAGATGAAGGGAAGGCATGTTTTGATGAGGCTAGTGGGCATGGGATCAAGTTGGCAGGTAGAGGATTTTGATTTCATGATGATTTCAGTAATGGACTTTTCAGTGGCCGAAATTAAGTCAGAGAGGCAGGAGGTAGAGGTTGAGCCCAATGATGAGTTCATCCAGGACAGGTTCTCAGCAGAGGTGGAGGGTGATTGTAGATGGAGGTGGATGTTTAGATTTATTTCAATAAAGAAGTCCAGAAATGAATTGCACATTTCAGGCGTGAGGTCAGTGTAAGAGTTATTAGGATGATCGAGTAGGTGCTTTGCAATTGATAAAATAACTTTGGGGCTTTTCTCAGAGTTGATGATGTCAGAGTAGTAGGAAGATCTGGCTATTGAGAGAGCAGTGTTGTATTTTGAGAGATGATCCAGGTACCCTTGTCAGTGAGCTTCTTCTCCGGTCCTCTTGTAAAGACACTCAAGCAGCCTTTAGCTGACGTAGCTTGGGGGTGTTCCAGGGGGCAGTGTGGGTAAAGGAGACTGATCGAGTTCTGAGGGTAGCAAGGGTATCCAGAGAGAAGGAAAGGCATTCATTGTAGTGAGTTGTGAGTTCCAGGAGGGACATAAAAGTGGTACAGGGGTACGTGTCAATCACGCTCATGAGTTCAGTGGGATTAATGGTTTTTATATTTTTTAAATTGATGGAACGGTTGGGTCGTTGCTTTGGGAAGGGGGCAGATATTTCAAACAAATTGGGTGTGTGGTCAGATATGGGGAGGTGTCCCTCAGTGACATTGACAGGAGAAACACCAGTGGAGCAGACTAGATCAATCATGTGGCCATTGTTGTGAGTGGGGAAAGTGACATTGTGGATGAAATCATGGTCATCGAGTAACATAAAATCAGCAGTAAATGAACTGCTAGCTGTTCTGTCAACATGAATATTAAAATCACCTACAAGCAGTACCTTGGGGGACGTGGTACTAATCAAAGCAAATAGTAAGGACAATTCTGATAAAACCATGTAAGATAATTTGGGAGGTCTATATATACTCTAAATAATCAGAGGTTGGGATCCAGTGAGTTTAAAAGCTATACATTCAAATGTAGTAATTGCATGTATACTAATAGATCCGGCTTTCAGAATGTCGCGTGAAAGAACTGCAAAACCGCAACGAGAGATGGAAACAAATCCAGGAGGTGCGGCTTGATTAAGTTTAAAAAAATGATTTGGTTTTTGCCATGTCTCCGTTAGGCATATAATGTCAAGTTTTTTGTCAGTTATAAACTTGTTGATGAGTGGGGCTTTATCAGAGAGGGATCGGACATTGAATAATGCAATTTTAAGACAGTTATTATTAGAGATCGGGCTTGTAGTCACTGTAGGAATCTGGCGGAGCGCACAATGCCTGTTAACTGCTGGACGAGGATTGCGAGGGGCGATTTGTTGATAAGACCAAAACGAGGGGATAAGAGTGTGTGTGAATTTTCGGCAAGTCCCATGGTGAGTGTATCTCGGCCGACGAGTAATTCTAGGGTAGGAAAACAGAGCCAGAGGGGGTTTAAAGGACCTTGAATTTAGTAGCAGCAGGTCAGCAAAATAATATTTCAGGGGAGATGAAATGGGATTAATCAACATCGAAGGAAAGGCGAGCCGAGACGATGAATGGTAGGCAGTTGGTGGCGGAGGGATATGACCGCTGGTTTTTATAATCGTCTGGCGTAGGTGTGAGGTTGCGGTACTGTAGATGTATGGTGAATTTAAAATGAGTGTAAGTGCCGAATAAATCAGAAGAAAGTAGAAACAAGTAGAATATGTCCCAGTAAACTATTTCCCAGTAAACAAAACAGGCCCTCCAGTTTTGATGTCACCAGATGGGTGATGGGAGGCTTGGTGTTGAATCAATCTCACCGATGGTAGTACCGGTACTGTAGCTAATGTAAGCTAGTACCAATATAGCTCAGCCGCTGGTCAAAAGGACGTCGCATTTTTTGTGGTTGTAGAGTAGTCAGAGGAAAGAAAATAACAACTGTAGATCTCTAAAAATAGCTAACTAACTAACTGCATAAAACAAAACAAAAATACTACAGACGATTCGGATTCTAAAAGGTATATAATAACACAAATAACACAATCCCTCTTCAGATATAACACCTGTGATCTTTTTTACAATGGACCATTGCAATAAGTTAATTTGCAATGCTCACAGTTTAAACTTGTGTCTCTGGCTGTTGGAACACAATAAAAGCAGTGCAGACCGCACCCCACACTTTCCTAGTCTTGTCAATGTGTGTAGGGGGTGGAGCTTCTGAGGGAGCACCCTAGATGGAATTGAAGGGAGATTTTAAGCTGCTGTGTTCTTGACTCAGTTTCATAACTATGTAATTTCTTGACAAAGTAAAAAGGTTTAAATGCAGCTTATGGGTTTTGTAGCGAGCCTTAATTATCTGAATATAGGCTGTCCACACACACACACCTATAGCAATACACACCTCTTAAAAGGCTTTTAATATAGCAAATTGCATTATGCAATACATATAACATGGCAAAACATCCTCAGTATTCATATTGATTATTCATCATCATCATCATCAATATTATGTCTTACTGTCACTGAATTAACCCTCCTGTTATCCTCAAATTTACTAACATCTGTTATCCTTGGGGTCAATTTGACCCCAGCATTTGAAACC
>JAODTR010045550.1:0-18976 GCA_025399935.1 Amblyopsis rosae | reverse complement strand
ATGTGACCGCAACACCACCAACCGGCGCTGTCCCCATTTATGCAAGGATTTTATAACCTATTTACAACCCGTTACACTTAGATAGCGCACACACCCTAGATCAGACGTCATATTCGATGGGCTAGCTAGCCTGATGGAAAAAAATATATATGTAAACATTGCGGTTTGCGGTACCGGCGGTTGCTTTCCACGCCCTGCGGTTGGGTTAGCAACACCGCGGTATTCCAATTTTGCGGTTATCGCGACAGCCCTAGTTCCACTAGACAGGCAGGCAAGGCAGCGGCCAGCCTCAAACAACTTGCTTGCGGTGGGCTGTTACTATTTTGCCAGTGAGTATAGCACCACTTCAAATGTATAGGCAGGCAGTGAATGGTAAGTAGCCTAACATACACAAAAAAGTTGGTTAAAACTCGTTTTATTTTACGATCGCTAGGACGCATTTTTCAATATCTGATCCAGTTCAAAACTCGTCAGCACTACAGTCTGTGGGGCGACTCAAAACTATAATATGCCTAGGCTTTCTGTAAATTTGGGCAACTACTACTTTTAGTAGTTAGGCAATGTTCAAACCCTATTTGCTATAAACCTACATACTGTAAAGCCTACATACTGTAATAGGCCACTGTATAATATAATCTCAATATCTCTCTGGCCTATGTAGCATAAGAGATTGATCTTGTTATACCAATGGCTTATCAATTTATTGCCAAATTATGGAAACGATATGGGTTACTACAGTATAATATCTTGAGTTGCATTTGAAATGAACTATTTTCAGAGTTGGCACCCAGCTGAGAGGTCAGTGTTCATCTGAAGAGGACTTGATGTGTTAGTGCACAAGCTAACAACTGTAAGCGCTGTTCAAACCCTAGATAAAATAACATAAGCAAATAGCATAGTCATACATCTTACACCATGGCGGTGTTGAAACCAACATCTCCAAAATACACAGCCAACATGTACAAAAACCACTGTAACACAAACACAGACAGACACACATAATCCCCATACAGACAGACAGACAGAAAGGTAATGATATTGACCTGATAAATGTGTGGCTGGGGTGTGTTGGGAATATGGACGGCTGCAGTCCGGTGGTATATACACCCGCAATAATGACCTGTGTGTCTACAAACGTTACAAGCAAACAGAAGATTAATGTGAAATGTGGATATTATCTGTAAAGAGATGGTTATCAAAAACGTGCACCTATTGATGTTTTTTGCTTGAGAGATGAACTGTAAACTGTAATTTGCTATTGTTTATGTTAATGTCTCCAACGCTGATTAAAGCTTTACGTTTCTAACTGCCGGTGCTTGCTTTCTACTCCAGTACCACCACAGATCACCGCTAAGCCCCAGGACCAGATTGCTACCCAGGGGAGGAGCGTTGCTTTCCAATGTGGCACCACAGGAAACCCTCCACCTGCTATCTTCTGGCAGAAAGAGGGCAGCCAGGTAAGAAAGGGGCAGATCCAGCTAGGGTAGCGTTGGCAAAAACCCATCCGCGTGCACACAGTACATGCAGTAGGTTGTATCAAGTTATTACTTTGACTCTGTCTTCACTTCGTTTTACATCCCATTGTTGTGATCAGCAGGAGGGGAGGAGAGAGAGAAAAAAAGCAGGGAAAGAACTTTCACGCCTCGCAGTCTATTCGGCAAATCGCGCCAACAGCTTAAAAAACAATCAAGCTCTGTTAGATGTACTGTAATGGCACCGTCTCTCGACACATTTCTCTCAATTGCCCACATCCGCGGAGACACGTTTCTCTTTCGAAAGCAAAATGGATGAGAAGTGAAATGGGGGCTGGCTGTGTTACTTTGCTCCGAGATGCGAGGGACAGAGTTGGAAGACGTTGCGCAAGAATCGCTCTAACCGAGCAATGTGTAGAACGGCATGGCGGGACTACAGAACGAGAGTGCTCGGAGAAAGGAGTTTATTCCAAGAAGCTACACCAGGTGTAGAAGCGGCACCTTCTGGGAAAAGCCTGAAAAAAATCACATCATTTAACATTATCTGCCGGCATGCACTATAAATACTGTTGCTCCTGAACAGCTGATCTCATGGAGTTGGAAAATGTCATTAATTAGAATTTTCCAGTTTGCAGTGCTTTTCGCTATTTTCAGGGGATTTTCTTCTAACTTATCCTGTAACCTTGGCCCCTTTACTAAAAGTCTAAACCTCTTAGAGCACATGGGAGGCTGAAGGAATTGATATGGTTCCCATTTGCTCACCTGTTACTAATAATATCAATACCAAAACATCCTGTTTGACCTAGCTTTGAGAAAAGGTGATTTCTATTAATGTGTGTGTGTGTGTGTGTGTGTGTGTGTGTGTGTGTGTGTCTGCGAGCGTGTATGCGCTTTTGTGTATATGTGTATATGCATGTGAGTGTATGTGTGTGTATATACGTGTTTGTGTATTATGTGTGTATGCACGTGTGTGCTTGTGCATGTGTGTGCATGCGTGTGTGTGTGTGCATACATGTTTGTGTACACGTGTGTGTGTGTGTGTGTGTGTGCGTGTACACACACGTGTGTGTGTGTGTGTAGATGTTGCTGTTTCCCGGCCAGCCAGTGTCCCAGTCGGGCCGCTACTCGGTATCTGTGAGCGGAGAGCTGACCATCAGCGACGTGCACCCAGAAGACTCGGGCTCATACGTGTGCCAAGCCATCAGCGTGGCAGGCAGCATGCAGACCAGCGCCCAGCTGGGTGTGCAGCGAGGTGAGGGGGGGGGTCTCACCCCTGGGCCCGGGGACCCGCAGCCCTGCGTGTTGTAGACGTGTCCCTGCTCACACACACCTGACTGACATGAATGGCTCGTTATCAGGCTACTGCGGAGATTGAGACAGTGGGAGAGAGAGATAGAAAGAGAGAGAGAGATAGATAGAGAAAGAGGGAGAGAGAGAGGTTTTCTGCTGAGAGACGTCTCGACACTATTTGTGTATTCTTGTTTTAGTTTTTGCGTTTCCAAACCATTTTGAGACATCCCTCTCTCCGTAGCGGTGTACTGGAGCCAGGGGAGGGCTGCGCTAATGAGAGGAAAAATGACAAATAAGAAATGTATCGGCTGACACACAACACTGCTTCTTTACTCACTTGTAGGCCCTTCAGGCAATGTCCCGCCACTCATACGCCAAGGCCCGGCCAATCAGACAGTTTCCTTGGGGGCTGTGGCGCAGTTACAGTGCCATGTAATTGGCAGAGCCTCGGTGGAGATTTCATGGGAGAAAGATGGAGGGAAGATTGTGGGCGATAAACCCAGAGTGACCTTGATGGAGAACGGCACCTTACAAATCGCCAACATAAAGGTGTGAAGTGTGTGTGTGTGTGTGTGTGTGTGTGTGTGTGTTTGTGCAGTGCACGCTTGTCTGGATGCCTGCACAACATGTTTACTTTTCATGTAATGTGCGTGTAATGCAGCGGAAGAGGCTGAAATATGGATGTTTGTGTGGCATCATTTCATCCTTAAAATGAAGCAACGTAGACAAGGACAGCACATTGGACTGGCATCAGTTCTGCCTCCCTCCCTATTTTTTCTGCCCTTATGGCAACACTTTATCTTCCTGTCCATGCTTATTGTATATCTCCTACCTTTTTATTTTTTTTATTAAGGTGACACTGAATACTGAAGACAAGTCTCCCAGGTTGCACATACTATCTCCCCAATACAACGATGTGCCCGTGCAGTGTGCAATTGTTTATGTTAATGAAGGAGCTTGTTTGTTAATGCTAATGTGTTCCAGTAAAATGGAGGAGCAGCCAGCGATTCCCCTGTAGTGTAACCTCCAGGTTAAATGGTGCACTAGAGCAGCTGCATTAATTGACTGGCTGTAGATGATTAACGATCTCACAGGCTCTAACCTAATCACCTGCCGGGGCGACGCTCGTGCCTTTGGCGTCTCGCTGTCTTTGTACTGCGCCGCGCTCTGCGGTGTTTTTCACCAATCTATGGGCATTCCGGTTCGGTCCGATGCACCACTGAGTCTAGGGGGTGGGGAATGTGCCACGCCACGGTGTTCAATGGAACAGAAAAAATGCATTAGCTTGGCATCAAGAGAGTGACGAGATAAGAGGGGGAAGGGAATGACGAGTCAGGGACTAGGAATACTTACTGTAGCGTACTCTGCGCCTGCCCTTTTCCCTCTTGTTAATATTTCAGGAATGCTCGGAGCTATCTGAAAAGGCGCACCTGCCCACACGCTCACTCGTCTCACATCCAGAGGTCAGCACTGCGGTGAATGATCGCATGCGGTCAGATGCTAGCTCTACTGTAGCTAGCTAAACTGGATGCCGGCCAGACCACCGTTGGCAGCTAATGCATTAAGTGCCGGCGAAGCCGAGTGCATTTCACTATGTAAATAGAGGGCAGATGTGGTGCAGAGCCCCCCGGGATATTGAATTAAAAACTATTAACCTGTTGCTGGCAAAGGCACTGCTATTATGAGATGGCTGTTTAAGTCCAAATGCAACATAGGGCCACATTTAATGGTTCTGTGCTAACGTATTGACTTAACTTAACTTATTATTAGTCTTCCCATGCAGAATACAATTATGTATGGGAGAAAGGCCGTGACATCACCTTGTACTTTGCACACAATAATCTATGTTCTGTAGAGGGTGATAATTCTGCATTCGATTTCTTTCTTACATTTAGTATCTATTTACCTAGTGTTTATTTTTCTTACATCGTTTAAAAATACACATTTCATATATTTGTATAATTGATATATCGTTACACTGTCTTTTACAAGCTGCAAAACTAATTTCCCAAAGAGCATCAATAAAGTTACATCTTACTAATTGAAATGGAGTGCAGTAGGGGCCAATAAGTTATGCTTTTCAACTTTACAACGGAAATGTTTATTTAGTTATCTGTATTATAACACATTGTGGAGGACTTAAATGTGGGAGTGGCTGCTGTTTTGACAGGACACAGATTCTGGCTTGTACACATGCACCGTGTCTAGTCCCACAGGGGATTCAAGCTGGAGTGGAAGGCTGACTGTCAAAGGTACTCACTCACCCCCTCACCCCCTCACCCCACACAAGGTCTGTCTTGTCATAGGCCTTATTCCTACTGACTGAAAACACTTTGAGGCTGTTGTCTCAGTGCCTTCTTCTGGGTCCTAGACGAGGACGGAGCTTCACCTGTGTCGAGGGTGTCTGAGTCCATTCAGCTTCCGGGGCCGCCCCAGAAGCCTGCGGTGACCGAGGTCACCGGGAACTCCGTGACCATCACATGGCAGTCCAATCCGCACGAGGGCGGGGCCGCTGTCACCTCCTACATTATTGAGGCGTTCAGGTAATTTCCGGTACAGCGATTCAAGTACCCCGAGGGAACACATGTACCCCTATGAGGAACACTGGTGAATGATACACACACACACACACACACACCAGAGATGCACAGAAAGACAGATGAGACAGATTTACAGGCAGACATACTTAGACAGACAAATACACACGCAATACAACATTAGCGGTATTGGTGCAGCTGTTGTGAGTGCTACTGCATCTCTGTGTCATCCTATATGCTCATGTGTACTTATAAAGGAGATGGATGGTAATCCGTTCCGCATCACGTTGGAGAAGCCTTGTTGTCGGAACGATTTCCACAAACATATATCTCAGAAGATAATACTGTATATTTTTGCTTCTGGCCAAATCGGATCTTATTTGATCATATTGGTACTTTTGTTCTTCGTTGTATACAATCCCATAGAAGAAAGCTGCAATGCATTCTAGTAAAACATGGGTGCTCAGTGATACCACCAACACTTTTATTACTGTGGGCTGCTTAATATTCATGCACGAAGGAGAAATATCAAAGAAGCATAAGACAATAATGAGATTCTTATCAATAGTGTGAAAATGAGCAAACAGGGAATTCATGTAAAACTGCTCTGATGGATTATTGTAAAATAGTGAAAGGGTGTAAGCTCTGTTTTGCTCCTCCTCAGCCAATCGGTGGGCAGCGCTTGGCAGACAGTAGCGGACCACGTGAAGCAGGAGAAACACACTGTTATCGGCCTCTTCCCCAACACTGTTTATCTGTTTATCGTCCGAGCCGTCAACTCTTTTGGCCTCAGTGACCCCAGCCCGATCTCCGAACCTGTCAGGACACAGGGTGAGCACAGTGTATCGACCTAGGTTGACAAGCCCTGCCTTCACCACAGAGGTGCAAGCATGTCAAGTGGATTATAAACTAAGTGTGCTATGTACTTCATAAATTACTGCAAGGTTATTTACACAATCGATAGACAACTGAAATAATCTTTGCCATTGGCAGATTGCTATATACAAGTTTAAGCCTATTTGGTTAGATGGCATTTGTGCAGTGTAGATGATTTACTTTTGGACACGTCTGCTTGGGACACATTTCAGACGGGAGTCCTACAGAGCTGGGAGTGGACCACAGGCAGGTGCAAAAGGAACTAGGTGATGTGGCGGTGTACCTGCAGCGTCCTGCGGTTCTCTCTCCTTTCAGCGCAAAGGTTTCTTGGACAGTGAGTAGGAACACATAGGAAGGTTTATTCGCTATCTTGAATGCAACAGGTACAGATTACGTACAGATGTGTTCTTGTATAGCTGGTTTATCTAAAGGATTTAATTACAAATGTAACTATTATGGTATGGGTAATCCTATTATATGGGGTATCTCTCCAACTACAATAAGTGTTTGGTGCTGTTGTCTAATGAGCATGTAGTTTTAATGTGAAAACATGAGGTTAAACTCCCCAAACAAACAAGCATAGGTCTACCATTGATGTAATTACCTATTTACATAGGCTACACATGTATATTACTCATATTAATTAATTTAAAACAATAAAATGATTGACTGTGTAAACATTATTCATCATCAATATTTGTATACTTGAAATATGTTTGAAATAAGATGGAACAGCTCTATTTTTAATTAAACATTACCAGAATTGTATTTTATAAATTGCAGGCTACAGATTTTTCCATATTTTTGTCAAGGAATTTCAACAATTCAGGATCTGAAAGTATAAAAGAGTTTTAGATGTACTTAGTAATTGGTTATAAGGACATGTATTTAAGGGGATCGTATATTTAAGGATGGTGTACTGGTAGATGCTTTCTACCGATTATGGTGGTTCGGCGTCCGGCCACAAAAGCCAGGGCCACTTGTGTCCCAGTCCAGCCCTTGGTACCATTGTGTCTGTTAAAGTCTTCCATAATCTGCAAATGAAAACGGTTGTTTCAGCCTATGATACTGATAGACATGGAATATAAGACTAGAAAGATAAAACACGATGTTCTCTAAATCAGTCCCAACAGACTGAGCTTTGGATATTTGCTCTTCAGTTTGTCGTGCTAATACAGCCATACAGCCCACTATTTAACAGTGAAAGATAAGAAGACATTGACAGTAAAATAGTCACTTTCTGTCACCTTTGCAATTGCTATTGTGTAGGTGGCCCATCAGTCCCGTTACGTTCAGGGTTACCGAGTGTTCTACCGGCCCGTCATCAGCGCATGGTTGGTGCACGAGGTGGTGGCCTCGTCTGAACACAGTGCCGTCCTCACCGACCTCCTCAGCAACACTGACTACGAGGTGAAGGTCCGCCCCCATTTCAACGAGCTGCAGGGCGTGGACAGCCTCATGGTTCTACTGCACACCCCCGAGGAAGGTGAGCAACTGCAGAATAACGACTCTCTTGTCTTATCGCGGTGTGTCACTCTGCATCGTATCGCCTCGTTTGGCTGCGGTTGCGGTGTAAACATATAATAGGGTGCTTTTTGGAAGGGGAAGGGAACACGCATAGCTTGTTTTGTAGAGGATGTGGCGTAGATATAAACGTGTTGGCCAATGCATTGTCTTCTGATTCCCGGTTTAGCAGCGTAACGCGGCCAGGAAGTCTAATAATTACTGCCTGGGGCGCAGCAGTAGGCTGTTATATGAATCTCTGTATACATGGTGGAGCGCTGTTAGCTGGCAGGGGAGTTCGTTGTAACGTCTTCGCATAACAATTATACATTATCAGGGGGTGGTTCCCCTTCTTTTTGTTTCTCTTGCTAGAAGGGAATGACTATTACAAATTCAAAAGTGTTTATTATTATATGCACAGTTAAAAGGTTTACCTGTACAATGGAATGTTTCCTTTGCCTTTTATTCTACAAACTGGCATTGTATCGTAAAGGGATGGCTAAATCGCACATTTTGCAAAAATGTTGGTCACTCAACATGATCCTTCTTGTTTTGTCTATAGCTCTAAGTGGACCGCCACAGTCTGTGTCGGTCATACAGCTTAGCAACAGCTCCAGTATCAGCGTTTCATGGGAGCCTCCAGCTCATAATATACAGAATGGCGTCATTCAAGAGTACAAGGTGAGCGATTTGGAATGAGTTCTCTCATTTTCCATCTAGGGTAATGGTTTTGGTTTGGAGACAGTTACTGTAATAACTGATGTCTCTGAAAATAAAAAAGTGCTCACGCTTTTGTTATCTTTTGTCCTATGAATCATTATTATTCAGTGTTTTCAAAGCAGATATTGTTAAGATATTCACAATCGGTAATTGGGTAGGCTATCTTGTCATGCTCAAAGTCAATACTCAAAAGAACTAATTTTGTCATTAGATTCTGTCCATTTCCACTGTGAAAATAGCAGAGCTCTGATTCTGTCCATTAATGTGAACAGAGCGATAATTACTAATTATCTAATTATCCATCTGAAACATCTAAATGGAACGGCTATTATCTATGCATGTGTGCTCGATGTATCGCACCACTCACATAATGCCCTCAAAACTGGATATCAGACTTTTTAGACTCCCAATGCTTCTGCCAACTTCATAAATAGTGCTATGCAGATATACACCAAACAGAACATACAATAGTTGGACAATTTATTAGCAAATTGATTAATTCAAACAGTTAATGGATGAACATGTGTGTCACACTTTGGCACAAGTAATTACTAGCCTTTCTCTGTATTAAAATATTACCTTCATTTGATCCTTCCAAGAGGTGCAGGGCAAAACAAATAACCACAGGCATTTACTGAATGTTGTCAAGGTTGACCGAACTCTCGTGCCTCACCTAGATGCCAGCTCTGATAAAAATGAATGCTAATAGAATACGTGATTGGGCTGGGTCATTACATTATTACCTCAAGTGCATGTAAATTAGCAGCCAACAGATGTATAGGAAACATTTAAAGCTAAGTCATTCTTGCTAACTTTGAGCTCAAATCAAAACAGTATCGCTCTGAGGTCCTCCGCGGTGACGGATCACACATCGAAATGCATTGTGGAGCAAAGCGTAGTGCTACTATAAATGTTGAATTTGACAAAAAGTGTATTCACTTACATTTAACTTGCAATAGCTGCCTTTACCTTTAAAGGGACTATCATCTATATTTATCTGCAATTTGTGGCAGCTTTAAAAAAAAAAATCAACAGACACCATTCTCGTAGACACACACCATTCTCTAGACTTTGCTAGGGCAGAAGTGTACTGTACCTTAAGGTACCGTCCATAACTACCACCAATAGGAGTTGCTGTGGCATGTACGGACCGTTTTGCTATTGGTGCTCCTCAGGTGTGGTGCACGAGCAGCGAGAGCCAGGTGAACCGGACAGTGGACAGCACGGTGCTCTCTCTCCTGCTGACAGGGCTGCTAGCGAATGTCCACTACAGCGTAACGGTGGCTGCTGTCACCGGCCTGGGTGCGGGCGCTCCCAGCGCGCCCGTCAACCTGCTCTTCAGTGAGTCACTCAGACGGCTCGGGAAAGCCAGCACTACAGTATGGCTGCAGTTCCAGTTGTACAGCAGATTGGTGCGATCGTGTAAAACATGTAACTCGATGGTTACCAGCGAAATGCCTTGCCTTGTCATGATGCATAGCTGTTAACCGTGTAATTAGATGTGTGCAAATGAAATGGAAGCAGCAACCGACACAGTGTCCAGGCATGCAAGGGCCAGTGTCAGAGCAGCAAAGTTGTGTAGCTTTAGTTTACAAAGTGCTGTTCGCATAGACTATATTTTTAATATATAGTGAGTATAGCAGGCAACTGTTTTCTATGTAAAGATATAGTGGCGTAATTGTGTCCTGAGCAGAAAATGACATCACAATCCTTCTGTGTGCGTTAAAATCATAGAACTAAAGCACTGTAGGTTGTAATCCTCTGTTCTTTGTTTTATTAGCCAGTCCGGCCACTTGCGTGCGTGCGTGCGTGCGTGTGTGCGTGCGCATGTGTGCGGCCCAGGGAGCATTTGCTGTAAGATGCTGGTGCTCTAGTATGACACAAAATCAGGATCTACGTGGCACAACATGCCATGTAGATCCACCGTAGTCATTGCTCTCTTCCTCACTGACGCTCTCAGCTCTGCCTCTGGACACGTCATCTGGTCCCGGCCACAGCAGCATGAGCCTGTCAGAGCAGATTGCAGGCGTCGTGTGCCAGACGGCGTTCATCGCAGGGCTGGGCGTAGCATCCTGGCTGGTTCTGATGGGCTTCAGCAGCTGGCTGTACCTCCGCCACCGCAGGAGGAGGCAGCTGGGACATTACACCACCTCGTTCGACTACACGCCAGCAGGTGGGACATGCATCTTTCTGAACAGCGTTGGGGGAAAACAGGCCCCAGCTCTTTTATTAGCCGTATTTGGCTTTATTACTGCCCTGCATAGTGGTCTGGGAACTCCCCGTTCAAGTCTCTGTGATAGACGCGCTGCCACTATGTATCAGACTAACCATAAGCAGGCGATTGGACCGCCCATAAGTCGATGATTGCTGATGAGACACAGGTGAGGGAAGAGCTTGGCAGCTGAGAGGGAACATAGCAGCAGATTTACACACACATCCACAGTAACAATGACAATATGCTACTACAGCTACACTACGCAGTATGATACACATGACGGAGGCTGCAGCAAACAGTTGATCTCTTTTAGAGCAGCACAACCATGTCCACTTATGCTAGTTGTCCAAGGTCAGAAGAAAATAGCATGGATAAAAATAGTCCCCGAGACCCTTGCCATTTCTATTAGATTGACTACGTCTATTATTCTGCTCCACAGCTATTACCATGGCACAGAACACATAATAGTTGGAAAAGTACCTTTCTTTAAAAAAATAAAAACACAAAAAAACTATTGGAAACTGAAATTGTATCTTAAATAATACATATTATGTTGGTACAGAAATTGGTTATTGTCTTTTCCTTTTCTTTTTCAGTTGGCTATCCCCATACGGAAGGATCTGGAATCTTGAATGGAGGGTACAGCTGCTTATAACATGCACTCTTTCCAACGACCGTAATATCCATTCAATATGAAATAACCATTTCAAGCTAGTGTGAGTGTTATGATGTAGCGTGACGTTTGGTCTCCAGGCCTGCGGTGTTTGGAGTGGGCTTGGGTAACTACCCTTGGCTAGCGGACTCTTGGCCAGCTCATAACCTCTGCCCTAATAGCAAAGACCCTGTCGGCTGCTGCTCTGGCAAACTGGACCGATACTACAATGGTAAGACTTACTGCATGCTTGAGAGGTCATTAGTACTTAAGATTCTTTTAAGGTTGAAATACATGTATAGGTATCATTTAGTTTAAATATCTTTATTAAAACAATAATTTATATTATAATAATGTTTGCCATGGTGTTCCTTGATGTGTGTGTGTGTGGGGGGTATTGTTGGTATTAGCAGTGAGCTACGAAGCACACCTCTTGTGTGTATGTGGGGGGGGGGGGTCATAACCACTGCCATGGTGCTGTGATGCAGCACAGCCCTCTGTTGTCCAGCAGTTGGGATCCATGGCTTCCCCAGCCAGTCAGAGAAGGACAGCCCCATCTACAGTTCCATCAACACGGTGGTGGAGGACGGCCTGCTGGCCCACTATGACAGCTGCTCCCAGGGCCCGGACCCCTATGGTGGCCTGCTGGCTCAGGACCTGGACAAGTGGACCATCCAGTCTGGGCAGTCTGGGGATGAATATGCCAGACTCCAGTACAGCAGGAGCACCGCTGGTAAACAGCCATGTACTTACAGTACATACGTATGCTTACATACATGTGCTTACAGTACATACAGTATGTTTACATATGCTTACTGTACATTTGTTTTAATACACGTTTACATACATATGCTTACTGTGTATATATATTTACATACATATGTTTACATACTGTACATATGCTTACGGTACATATGCACTGGTTAAGGGCCTTACATACAGTAGTTTTGTTATTTTATAAACGCTATTAATTATATACAGTATAACAATATACTTTTTTGTAGCAGAAACTGACATAGCTGATAGCTCTCTCTCTCTCTCTCTCTCTCTCTCGCCCTCTCTCTCTCTCTGCGTTTTTGATGTTCCCATATGGCAAGCAGCTGTTGCTGATTAGAAATATACAGGGATTCGGTTCCTATTAATGTAACTTTATGTCTTCTAAGCCAAATTGGCTACACAGATATCTGGTGGGCCTCAGTCCAAGCCTGCTCCTCTGAATTGGGTGGATGTTCTGTCTCTGCCGCTACCTGCGAACGAGGAGAGAGGTCATATGAAAAGGGATTATCAAAAAGAGTGGCCAAGGTGATGTCAGCTTCTTTTGACATACCAATGGACCTTTCGCCAGAAGCGAGTTAGCCACGCCCATGTCTGTCGGACAGCTGACCCACATGGCTCTGAGCTGACCATAACATCATAGATTCCTTTGATGCCATCCATACTGTCAACATTGTGTCATTAACAATAATGGGAGAAATTGGAAAACAGCAGGATTTTTTTACGTGATGGTTTCAGATTCTATAACTATTCTATACAATTTAATTTAAAAATAAATAAAACCATTTACTGCACCCTATCGCTGAGTCATACCGGTACATCCCCACCATGAACATTTATCTAGAAAAATAGGCTTACTAGTGATATGATAGTTAATCCTAATGTTTAGATAAAGACATAAAGACAATAGTCGCCTTAATTTTAGATTGTTTCATTCTCAATTAATGAGAAATATCGCCGCAAAGCCTATCAGAAGTAAGGTGAAGTGAAACTATTCCGGCAGCAAGCGCCTATTTTGTTTTGGACGTACGACTAAGGGAAGAATACGATACCGGTAGTACAGTTAGTTATCAGGTAGACTGCAACAAGCTACTGTACTATACTCTTCGGTTATGATTGACAACTTTTAAAACGTAAAACGGATACAGCATAGTAATGGTATTACCTTATAACAAATGTGTTTGGCTGTCCCGTGATTTTGCATCCAAATCCATAGCATAGTTAAGTTTTTCCTCTTGGCTTTAGGAAATTGAAATATCTGTAAGCTACATCCAGTCTGTCTAGGTAGGATATAGCTTGTCTACATGTCCCATAACAACATCCTTTCGACATTTCCCCAACAGATAAACGTTATAAATACGTTATAATATGTTATAAGTTAACAGATTTGATGGAGAGACAAGTGATTCCAGTTGAAGTTTTTCTTGTTTATCCAACACATGGCAACATTTCGGCCGTCTGATTAGTCGATTGCCTGTCAATCACTCTCTTGGCAAAAGGTCCATTGGTTTTCTCCTCACATTCATTAAGAGCTGCTGGTTTTTATTTTTAGGTTGAAGGCCTTCCGCTCTATTTACACGCTCTACTGAAGTACATGACAGAGAGTTAATGCGGACATACCTGCCTTGTATCTCTGGCAAGGTTGTCAAATCACACTGAAGTGAGGTTGAGTTTTGGAATTAAAAACAGTTCTGTCCACAGGCATTGGGTAGAATGAATACTGTATTGTTACTTTGGGGTTGTAGATATGTGCATGTCCTCTAATGAGTTAAGGACAGATTATATTGTCGTCATAACGTGGTGGAGTTGTGGGGGCTTGTCTCACTGTGCCATGTATTTTGTAATGACATTAGCTAGCATCTGACAGACTGGATTAGTAGTTTCTATTTTAACTGACACATCCATTAATAATTATCGTTGAAGGCACTGGAGACAACATGAATGTCCTCTCTATCCAGCCTGTCCTCTAACCCTTCAATGGTTTATTTTGGTTAGTTCCTCATGGATTTGTCAAATGAGATACAATAGGGTTAATGCTTTGGCTGTTTAAAGTTTAAATACATCAATACAGATGAGTATTGCAATATTCTACTGTATCGATTTTCAAGCCCCTAGGATTGATTGTGGGAAAAAAAGATTACTTAAACACAAAGACAATACACAGAACAAGACAAAAAATACTAAATGAAGGATAGAACTCAACCATCATTAATACATTATTCATTAAACACATTTTATATAGCTGTATGTTTTATCTCCATTTAAAAGATGTTAGCAAATGATGTGTCGTATCACAATTTACAGATACAATCATGTTGCAACCCATGTACTGTACCTTGATACGTATGGTATGGTGAGGTCCCTGCCAATACCCATCCCTAGTTTAAACATGTGTTTTTAAAGCCTTACAGTGCTGTGTAACTCTGTCCACCAGCTCCGATGAGGAAGACGATGACTGGTGTCCTCCATTGCCTGCCAGGACCCATCTAGTGGACGGTTCCAGGGAGGAACTTTCCAGCGTGTCGTCAGGAGGTGAAGAGCTGAGCTACAGCCTGCAGAGCCAGACCACCAAGACGCCGTCTCCAATACAGGACCAGCGCAGGGGTGCGGAGAGTCCACGGCTGCAGCAGTTTGATCTGCTGGCCCGCCGCAGTTCCAGTCCACATGTGACCCAGTCCAACCCAGACCTGTTCACAAGCAGGGAGGTCGAAGATATCAGAGAGATGTACCACACTAGCCAATGGGCAGATGATTTAAAGGGACAGGG
Source organism: Amblyopsis rosae (assembly GCA_025399935.1). Classification (NCBI taxonomy): domain Eukaryota; kingdom Metazoa; phylum Chordata; class Actinopteri; order Percopsiformes; family Amblyopsidae; genus Amblyopsis; species Amblyopsis rosae. The sequence continues at coordinate 4,170 of JAODTR010045550.1, read as the reverse complement.
TCATGGGAAAGGTTGGTCTCTTTCTTTGTTCCTGTGTACTGTATATACAGACGTAATATTAGTATTATTGTGATCCTCGCCAACATAAACAGTTGACTGTTTATGTTTTGAAATGCAACCCTTGCATTAAATTGTGCTTTGCTGTAAGGGGAGTGGTAGAGAGGATTTAAGCTCATGAGCATTGTCGGGGAGTAGAAGCAGTGTCAGGCTCTCAGTTACAAACAAACAAGATTTATGTAAGCGATGCAATTCTAGGCACAAAGGCTACGTTCACTCTGGAAACAAATCTGGCCCTTTTTTGCCCCAAATTGACTCAGATCTTATCTTTTGACAGCAGTGTGAACAGCACAAAACACATGGAATCTGATTAGGCCTGTGACCAGAAATGATTGCGCTAAATAATATTGTCATAATTATGTAAAGAATGTTGTTCCGCTATTGTCATGTGACATCAGTTGTTCGTTATGATTTGTTACATCAATTTCATTTCTTGGCTAAGTATTAAAAATTAAAAACAAATTCTTCCAAACGTTGGCTGTTTATATGGGAAAATCAGGGGAAATCACCTATTTAAACCTTGAGGAACATTTTTACCTGTTGCTGTCTGCTGTGTGTGTGTGTGGAGCGCTGGAAGGTGCACAACAGAAGCAGCACAACATGGCTAACTTTCTCATGTCAGCAACATACATGTAAATACAACAGGCAATATTATTGAGTTCATGTACATATATTGCACGATAAGTCGATATAGTAATTATCGTGACAGGCCTAAATCTGATATCTTCTAATCAGATCTGGGCTACTTTAATATGTGGTACTAAATGGACACTTGCGAGTGTTTAACTGGCTTTAGTTGCCTACAACAGTCGGCTATTGGGCCTTCTTCTGTACAAATGTCAACTTATGACCGTGAAAGAGTGATTTTGTTGCGCTCAGTCCATGTTGTCTTTCAGACATTCGACCCAGCATGCCGCACTGCATGTGACATCTTGTTCGTTACTTTGGTCAGTTCAGAACCACGACCAGTTCACACTAGAATCTGATATGGGGCACCTTTAAACAGGTAATGTGAACAGCAAAACATAGAAATGGGATTTGAGCACTAAATGGGAATTGAGCACTAAGGAATGCAGTCTGAACGTAGCCAAACTTCGTGTGTGTGTGTACCTTATAACACAAAGTATTTCTTAAGATATTTTGCAGCTACACATTCTTTGTGAAAGCTTCCAGAGGATAACATGAATGTCATCCTATCAGCAGACAGCACAGTAACTCAGGCACATCGATCCAGACGCAAGAGGAAAGCTCTGAAGGACGGACCATTTGGACGGGCGTTCCCAACACCTACAGGTACAACATTTAGTCTGTAGCCCGTGGGTGATGTGGAAGATAAATGCAGTACAGTATTGTGTGCAGTAGGCCTACGTCCATATCAGGGCTACTAATTCGCTGTCAACCATTTGCAGATTTGCCCCCTCCGCCGGCCCCTCCCCTCACAGACGTCTCCCTGCATCTCCTGGCTGATGTGTTGGGTCGCAGTCCAACAGACAGACACACAATGGAAGGACGTGAGTCTCCCACCGCGCAAAACAGGGAATACTTCTCACCAGAAAGAAGACATTCGACGTCCTCACAAGGCATGTGCAATACAGAATGATCTCTTGACTTTTTTTTTCTTGTTTTCCTCGAGTTGTTTTCGCACAACTCTTGTCCTGTGAAAGACATATTGAACAGATGATAGGATGACTGGAGATACATGCTGCTAGTGTCATGTTTCATGGGTGTCGATGTCCCTCCGGCTTTAAGCAGAACCATTAGCCATTAGTGGAACCATTCCACTAACCATTAACCATTAGTGGAATAGGGGGGCTGCTTCATCACATAAGGCTTGACCCATTTAATTCCAGCTTGATTTTACATTGTCATCTGCAGATGAGAATGTCATCCCATATGACCAGTCCAGCTTCATGCCCTATGGGTCCCTGGGTGGACGGGCCTTCCCCAGGGCCTCTACTGCACCAAGAAGCCATGAGAACTGCTGGGAAAGAGATGACGTATGCTGTGAGTTATCTTACCAATTATCTATATTTAAAAAGATATATCTGCATATGAATGCAGATATCTGTAGGCAGCGACACAAGACGTTGGTATCAGAAGTGTCTTGCACTGCACAACTTGATTCATAATCTAGTTGAATTATCTAGCGCATGTTTTAGATGTCTCCCTGCTCCAACACACCTGATTCACATGAATAGCTAGTTATAACGACCCGTTCATATGTATCAGCTGTGTTGGAGCAGGGAGACATCTTAAACATACAGGGCAGCGGCCCTCTAGGACCAGGATCGTGGAACCCTGATCTAGAGACTTAATTTAAGTAAATGTAAAACATTAAGTTTACTTAATGCACTGGCATTAAAATGTACCGGCTCTTGTTTTAAGCAAAGCAACCTCATAACTCTTATTGCACTTATCTTTAAAGCTAATAAAAAATGTGTTTATTAGCTTTAAAAAGGCACTGTATTGGCATTCAATTGCGGATATCTTTAGATATTAGTTGGAGTTGAAACGCCAGAATCTGAACATAAACCGTGACCGGCACATGGAAAAGGAAGTCTTGGCCCAGATATGTTTTATTTCCGTTGGCTACATCGGAACCCCAGAAATATTGTCCCTCGTCCCCAGAGATTCAATCAGACCAATAGCCAATGGGTTCCACTTATACACAAATAATGGCTGCAATTAGCTTTAGAACTGCACTTGGCAATATCTAACCATTTGTTAACAATACATTTCCATGCTTAGTAATATGTTTGATGAAAACAGACATCTTTATCATGTGTAATTATAATAATAATAATAATAATAATAATAATTCAAATTTTTATATTTTTTTAATATTTGTTATTATTAATAGTATTATTATTATTATTATTATACTATTCATCTTATGTTTCTATTATTATTTCTAGACTCAAATACATATGAAATGTGTACAATAATTTCTATAAGTATTTTACAAGTTTGATGTTTATGTATTATATGTATTTAGCTATAGCTACTGTATGAAAATTACACAAGCCTCCAGATTAGTGCTATAACTCTCATTATTGACTGGTTGTTTTCTTTCAGAACCTCATGTAGACAGAAGCTTTCCTTGTCCTTGACTTCCTTTCTTTGGAAACTATAAGCCTGTTCATAGCAAACTCAAGACAAGCAAGAATCCATTAAGTATTAATATAATTATTTGCATTCAATGTTTTATTATTCTCATTTAAATGTATTTATTTATATATATTTTTACCTGCCTACACATGTACATGTATGGAAATTTAAATATCTAATTCGGAACATAATTATCTGGGATAGGCATTCATTAATTACGCATTTTTATTCTATTAAATGCTAAGCAATAGATTATTGAATGTAACCTTACTATTTATAATGGATTCACGATAATCTAGATAAAGGATAGGTTAAAAGAATCTGTCCATTTGCAATATGCCACAGTGTACTGTGTGGCTTTTGTGCACGCACCTGTGTGAATGTTTCTATCTGTAATGTTGTACTGTACCCTCTTTTGATCACTGATGTGTTGTGTCAAGATTTACAAATTGGCCAATAAAACATTTCTTACAAATCTCCTTTCTTTTGAAAAACTATTGGACTGTGTCCTCCACCATCAAGACATGTTGTTGTCTATATTCTTGCTAGTTAGCATGATACAGGATCTCTCAAAATGTTAGACATACTGAGAATGTTATTCAACCTTCAAAATGTCTGTCTATAAATAGCGTTGAGGTTGTTTTTCAGGGCAATGAACAGTAAAATTAAAAATAGTGTGATATAAAGCAGAGATATGTGTTCAAGTGTATAAAAGCAGATGCATTGCCTGGAGCATCAAAAAGCCACTGAAGAGATAAAGATAGAGAGCACATTAGACAGAATGAAGGGTGGGAGTTTATACAGTTTTGTACCTGAATAGTACTTGGGAGTTGGAGCCAGTAAGAGAATACATGTAAAATGTAGATCGCTGGTGACATGAAAATGCTTATAGCCATTGTAATTTTGATGGCATTTGATAAGGGATGTTTCATCCATCCATCCATCCATCTTCTCCCGCTTATCCGGAGTCGGGTCGCGGGGGCAGCAGCTTCAGCAAGGGACCCC
>JAODTR010045539.1:0-18981 GCA_025399935.1 Amblyopsis rosae | reverse complement strand
ATACACCTGGTATATATATATATAAATAAAGATTATGCTGCTCTTAAAACAAACGGATTTATTTTTTATTTTTAGTAGTATATTTTTTAACTAGTAACTACTGTTGACAATTCGTTAGTTCATGTTTGGCAAACGAAAGCAGACTCCAGACACTAGACGAAGCTGTAGCTACCGTACCGATTGCATGCCATCTGTGGCGCCGTTCAACTTCGTGATACAATAACGTGATTTATGTTGCCTATTCATCTACCCTCACACTATGTGAGGGATCTCTCTCTCTCTCTCTCTCTCTCTCTCTCTCTCTCTCTCTCTCTCTCTCTCTCTCTCTCTCATACTCCCTCACTGTGTGGCACTGGCTTTGTAAATTTTAGAAGCCTGCTGTCAAACTCAGCTGTCTGCTGACAGGGCTCGCATCCCTCGGTGGTCGTCACACACGCTTCACCCGAGGTAACGCTGATGTATCGTTTGAAGTTCTGTTCTAGGTCTTGATTTACTTTCACTTTATCTACCGTCAAGATCACGGAAACAGTAGCCTAGATCGCACTGCACGAGCATAACATAATATGGAATCTCTTTACAGAACAAAATAGAACAGAACAGAACAGAACCTTTGATTATTACTTTCATTCGTGATTGACGTTTTACTGGAAAAATATAATACATTCTCAAATCTCTCTCTATCTATCTCTCTCTCTCCACTTCCCTATTTAAAGGTTGTTCTTAATTTCATTGTACTGTATTTCTCACCAGATGTTTTTCCTCGCTCTGTACAGGTTCATGTGTATGCACGTACATATCAGTGTCTAAGAAGAGCATGGGTACCCTAAGGGACCTACAGCTTGCATTGCAGTTGAAGATTGAGGAGCTCCGGCAGCGAGATGCCCTCATTGATGAGCTGGAGTTGGAGCTGGACACCAAGGACGACCTCATCCGACAGCTCCAGGTAGAGCTGGATAGACACCGCAGTGGCTCACAGCAGCCAGCCATCTCTGGGAATGAACAGAATACAGGTGTGCCAGTGCTAAACAACACCATAATGCCACTCTAGCCTGTGATCTGTGTGTCTGTTAGGTGTTATGCAATAGAACTCTGAACGTAATAGAGATCTTTGTGTTGACACGGTTTATTTCCACCCCCAGCTCACTGCTTAAGTTTAAAATCACAACTGTAATTGTGGCAGTATAAGCAGGGTTGGGTAGATTACTTTTCAAATGTAATCCACTACAGTTACCAATTATCCAGACTACAGTTATAATCAGTAACGTAATTTTTGGATTTCCTAAAATCGTGTTACTTTCCATTACTTTTGGATTAGTAAATAAATGTTTTTTAAACGCCATCCAAAACAGTTTACAATGTTGCCGCACAATATCTTTGTATTTTTGTGACCGTCTTGCTCAGGGGGTCAGATGAAAGTATGATTTTTATTTTTTCAGGTAATGACAAGACAACAACCAATTGTTTTGTGCATATTTCTTCTGCAAACATCCCTTTAAAATCTGAAGGTAGTCTTAGAAGTAATCATACATTCTTTCCAAAGTACTCTCTCTGATTACAATACTCTGACAACAACATTTTAGCTGCTAATGTAATAGATTACAGCTACCATTTTTTTTGTAATCAGTTACTTCCCAACCCTACATATAGGGGAGGGGTAGAGAGGCGTGTCCCTTTAAAAGCCTGTGGTCTGCATGTGATGTGTCCTGTTAAGGCGAGGCAGTGCAGTGTGTTGGAGCAGTGGATGAGCCACAACGCATCAAGAGACAAGCCATCTCTGCAGAGCCCACCGCTCTGGACCCCACACAGCTCACACACGTTACCCTGACCAGCTATAGCAAGAGCAAGGAGTGAGGGCTGCTGTATACGCTCACACACACACACACACACACACACACACACACTACACTTACTGCTACAACTGGGCTTTTCTAACCTACCTGCTCCTGAATAGTTCTTACTTAGTAATACTTTGTAATAGTAACTGAACTCACTGCATGTTGCTTGTGATAAAAGGCATATGCTAAATCAGGCTATTTTGCCAGAACCTTACTCACGGAACAACACCATAGTAAAGCGCAGAAGCATTTCATTGATGTTCTTCATTCATTCAATGGCCACTTTCAAACTGGGGGTCGCGACCCACTCACTCCCACTCAGTGACCCACCTGTGGGTTGCGACCCCCAGTTTGGAAACCACTGTGCTAAATGACTTGTATGTATAGTATGAATTGTAACATACACATACACAAACCTACACACACACACGCACACACACACACGTATACGCACACACTCACATGCACACGCACACGCGCACACATATACACACAAATATGCACACAGACACACCTGTACTGATGTGTGTGTGTGTGTGTGTGTGTAGGTCTAGGGAGTTGATCCAGAAAGCTCTGTTGGAGAATGACTTCATGAAGCACCTGGAACATGGACAGGTAATAACACACCATCAGTGCTGCATGTACTCCTTGTGTGGATCTGCAGCTGTCTCAGAACCTGCTTTGACTGTGTGTGTGTGTGTGTGTGTGTGTGTGTGCATGCAGATCCTGACCATTATGGACTGTATGCACCCCACCGGTCTGACTCAGGGTCGCTGTGTCATCCAGGAGGGAGATGATGGATCTACGGTCTATGTTCTAGAGGGTACGCCTGCCTGATGTGGTCATGTGACCCACCTGAGCAGTGGTCTAACTTGCTTTAAAGGTGGAGTCAGACCTTTTAAGCAAATACACTTTTTATTATAATGAAACTTGGTTCAGCGTGATCCGCTTTCTATTTGTGTGTGTGCTTGAAAAAAATCTATTATTTCTACACAGCCGTGGCTTTATAAATGGGAACTCAAACAAAATGGTACAGAATGCACACAACAATAATTCTGGCAATGTGTTTCCTATGTGGAGAGTTCCACCCTATAGCATTGTAGGAAGGTGTTAATGTGTTGGTTACCAGTCTTTCTCTAGAATGACTGACCCCAACTTTAGAGTGTGCAGTCTGACATACAGTAGCATAAGTGGGGGTTGGTAGACTCAGCCTTCATTCTGGAACTATTGTCTCAGCTGGTTGGCTTGCAAGGCTCAGTTCAACAGCTCTCACTTTATAGTTTATAGGCAAAGGCTATGACCAGTTATGACACATGAATGTGGAACTTGACAGTTTTTCTTGATTGGTTTGATGCAGCAGTCAACTCAAACTCCACATTCTCAAAACAGTTAACACACAGGCCGAAACAGTGGCACTCATGGTCAAAATTACACATTTTGTTTGAAAAAGGCTCTAACCGTGCCAAAACATTTAAAATATGCAACAAAAGCAAATTTTGCTTGATTATTTTTTTCAAACTGTGGCTGAAAAATGAAATCCTGTAAATATTACACAAAATACATGTAAACCAAAATAACATCTATTAGAGTATAAGAAATTAAGAAAATACAACCAAAATCTATTACAGTAAAGTATAAAAATCTGTTAATGTATAGTATACGAAATAGACACTATTGATACTCAGTCTCTTATGATTGCTAATTGAAGATTTGTGTGAAGTGAGTGTCAAACAGGTGCTTCAGTGATTTCATACTGATGTAGGTAGTTTCTCATAGCTAGGAAACAGATGGTTTCTGTTTGGTTACCATAGCTAATACAATGGAGTTTGGACTGCTTGAATGACATCCATGTTAACTGTTCTGCAAAAGGGTGGGAAAATGTGTCAATCCAATGAGAAAGGGTTAAAACATTTGCAAGAGGTGTCTTGTGCTCTGCTGAGACAGTGATGATGAAAACCGAGTGGATCCCAGTTTCTTTAAGCAGGTCAAAGCAATCAAGAAAAACTGTAATACTAGCTCCTTACATCTTCTTGCGGTGGTTCAGGGCATTACCTAGACAGAAGTTATTACAATAATATGGCACAATTGACAATTTGGAAATCGTGCATGAAAGATGTATTCCCCTCTGAACCTCATTCTGATCTCCCATGTGACATTTTAGTATCCACAATTAGATTTTTAAAACCATGGGGACCGGACATAAATGTTCTTTATGGCTGACTCACAAAGAATAAGGTATCAAAGGAGAATAACATATAATGTTGTTTTTTTTATACCGCATGGCTTAATCTGATGTAGTTGTCCTCCTGTTGAGTCATACGTTCCTGACATCTCCACGCTTCTCTCCTTTTTCTTCAAGGACAGCGAGTCTTTCACACACTTATCCAGCACTTTTCATTTGCATTGTCTGTTACATCATGACTGTCTAAAAAGCAGGGGGGGGCATCTCATTTATAGCTGCAAATAACAGCTGTCTACTAGCACATCTGATTGAAGTTTATGCTTGAGTTGATGTTTTGGTGTGCCTTGTGTGCTTGTGTGTGTTTCTATGTGTCCACAGAGGGCCTGGTTGAGGTAACCAAGGAAGGGAAGAAGCTATGTACTATAAGTCCAGGGAAGGTGTTTGGAGAGTTGGCCATCCTGTACAACTGCACCCGCACAGCTACTGTGACAGGTACTCCACAGCAACACATAGCAAGTGCATGCACACAACAGGCTCTTGCTCTTAGTTGTAAATGAGACTAAGCTTTTCTCTTGCAAACATGTTTGACATGACCAAATCAAAAACTAACTATGGGGGAGGAGTAGATATAAGTGATGAGACATCACTTTGGTATATGAGCATGCCCACTGAGTTGCAATCTGAAACTAAATTCAGGACACAAATTGAGGAGTCCACCTTTAAGTCTGAGTGGTAATTATGTGTGTATACTGCACTGTCTGTCCATGTAGTTTTAATTGCACTACGTTGTTGTTTGGCAGCTGTGATGGATTACATTGGAATTGAGTGTGCATGTGCTTGTGTCTGTGTGTGCACAGTATGATTGCACATGCACACTTGTGTTTAAACATGTATTGGGAGGACATTTATAGTGCGACTGAATCCCCACAGCTTAGTTAAAAAGGACCAGCTCTCACAATGTTAGCTGTGTGATATTGGATAATTCTCCAAGAATAGATAACAGGTTCCTTATGGGCATTCTGAGTTCACCTGTTTGACCCCCTCTGTCTGTTGTTCTGTGTTCTGTGTCATTCAGGGCTTTGTGACCGTCACAAGGCAGGCAGACACTAAAGCACAAACACATGCAACTCTGCTTTAGACCCATTCAAATCAATGTTTGATGAGAATTGTGCGCAGAGAGACATGAAACGTTGCCAAGATATTAAATAAATTATATTTTCTAGAATTAAAAAGGAAATACGTTTATCTATTTAAAGTGTATTATTACAGGAAAAGGTCTCCACATACTTTAGACAACACTTACTGAAGCATATTAGAATGATACAATTAAACATAATTATACAATACAATGAAACTGAATTGAAACATACTGTATACACTAAAAGATAGGCTACCCATTAAAAACATGGAGAAGAGACATAGGCTAGAATAAGACAATAAACAAGGCTAGATATGAGCGATTACATGAAATACATAAAAGCCCCCAGGCTTTTCCCAAAAGCATTTGACTATTTATTTGCTGTTGTATTTTCCAAACGATGTTCAACCAAGACACACACAGAGAGAATGTAGTTAGAAGTTAGAAAGAAAGGGGTCACATGGGTAGACGAGCAAGGTTTGTATGAGAACAAGGTTGACTGGTGAAAGAATACATGAGGCCTGTTGCCTGGCAACGTAGAGGTAGGCATTTTAACACACCAAAGGGAAACTATAGCAAGCGGTTAGTCTGAACTAGTAGAGGGTCAACTGAATCTCTGGCTCAAAAAGAATGATAGGTGGCTTTAATGCTATTCATATTGGATAATGGTTACACAACACGCTAGCAAACAAACAATGGAGGAAAACTGATATTAATTGATATTAATTTATATTACTGATTGTAATAGAATATTTGTGTTAGGCAAAGTGCAACATATGGGTGTGTATGGGTGTGATAGTGTGGATTGGACCCAAACACACAACACAGGGAATAATGAGGAATCTTTAGTATTAGTATCCAGGGAGCAGCCAAACACAGTGTACACACACACAACAACAGACTGGGAACAGAGGAAACACAAGTGTTTAAATACACAGTGAGGGACTAAGTGGCATTCACACAATAGGCGGTAACAGCTGCGCCTACACACAAACGCCATTACATGTGGGTAGCCATTCTAATGCAATACACTTTTTGTCAAACTCAGCAAATCAGTTCAACAATTATCTCCTTGTGCGTGCTGAAAATAAATGCCCTGACTTTGTAAATGAAAGTGATGCAGACCACACCATACAATTCCCAGCCTTGGCAATGCATGTCTATTGAAGGGAGCATCCTATGGCACTGAAGTATATTTATTTTGACTATCCTTCTCCAGAATCACTTATGATACCTTTATCATACCTTTACCTCTCTCTCTCTCTCTGTCTCTCTCTCTCTCTCTCTCTCTCTCTCTCTCTCTTTCCGCAGCCCTGACCGATATCAAGCTGTGGGCGATCGACAGGCAGGGTTTCCAGACCATTATGATGAGGACTGGCCTCATCAAACACACCCAGTACATGGAGTTTCTATGCAGGTGCACCAGTAAAGCAATGTTCTTTCCTGTTCTGTTCCTGTAGGCCTCTGTGTACAATTCATCCACTGTAGACCTAGTCTAAACATGAACCCCCCATACCTTTTCAGTGTTCCCTCTTTACAGGTGCTGCCTGTCGATGTACTCAGCAAACTGGCTGATGTTTTGGAGGAGGTGAATATACCTTGTACACTGTTGTGCTAAACAGAATAGGATGTGCAACGTGTACAAGCTGTGGCTGTACACTTTATGTACCAGTCAGCTCATCCTAAATATGTGTCATTTATTATTATTACAGTATGTATGCCTCTCTGTTTCTCAGACTCACTATAGTGAAGGGGATTACATCATCCGTCAGGGGGCTACAGGAGACACTTTCTTCATCATCAGTGAAGGACAGGTGTGGAATAATACAGGACATAGAGCGCTGTGGCTCCAGGAAGTGGAATATGTTAGGGCCTGGTTCTGCTTCTGTAGCTATTAGAGACCACCATGGGTTTACTACAGCACGGCAGCTCACAGATACCTTGTTAACTATGTAACCTACAGATCATAATCTGGCATATTGGCAACCCCTTGTGGTCACAAGACTGAACTGCACCTGTTAAAGGATGCCTTAGTCTTCATTAGCAGACCTTTATTAAATGTTCTTTGATAGCTTTCAGCATGGTCTGTTTATAGATCTCTCCTTTATACATTAACTTTCCTGTCTGCTGGTATGTTTAATTTTTCATCATTGAAAATGTTACAGTATCCAATGAAGATTTTACTGGTCAAAGAAGAATCTGAAATTAGAAGTTCTCACCCAATCTTTAGAAATTGTCCACAGGTTAAGGTCACACAGCAGAACTCAGCCAATGAGGAGCCAGTGTTTCTCAACACCCTCTCCCGAGGAGAATGGTTTGGAGAACAAGCTCTGAAAGGGTGAAATACATGCAACCACAATCATGCAATCCACCCAAATAATGATGTGTTGAACAACATACTTGGGTTTATACTCGCGAGCTCACCTCTCATCCTGTGTGTAATGTCTTTCCTGTAGTGAGGATGTTCGCATGGCTAGTGTCACTGCTGTGGGAGATGTCACCTGTCTGGTCATTGACAGAGAGTGAGTATCTTTCATTTGAGGACGCCGTGTGACATGCAGTTATAGCAACACTGTTTCACTGTGTGTAGATGCCTTTCAAAGATGACAAAGGCTATGGCTTAGTGTGTGTGTGTGTGTGTGTGTGCGTCCCAGGTCATTCAAGCAACTGATAGGAGGATTGGAAGAGGCCAACAACAAGCACTATGATAGCGATGAGCTTAAGGCAAAGTGAGTTCATCTCAGGTCAAATCAGATATCGGAATACAAAGATTACATTTTATTCTGTGTTCATCCGCACATGACATTTATCCACACTGACAAGAACACATGTAAGTGCACATTCTCTATATCTACCATATACTAACTGGTATATGTAATATACTGTATCTGCTATAACATGATTTAGTTACTAGCAATAAACAAAGTATGTAGTGATAATAGTTTGTACATATCTACCTCATGTATGTTATATAGTCATGTCCTGTGTGTGTGCAGGCTGGAGGCAGAGGCATCGTTCTTCTCCAGCGTGTCTCTCTGTGACTTCAACGTGGTCTGCACTTTGGGCGTTGGAGGCTTCAGCCGCGTGGAGCTGGTTGGTGTATATGAGCACCAATGTCTGACCCACATGATCCTGTCACGCTCTCTGGAGTAACGCAATGCATTGTGGGTGCTGTGCTATGTGCCATGAGTGACCCAACAAGCAACATGGTGGCCCAGTGGATAGCACTGTGGCCTCACAGCCAGAAGGTCCCCGGGTTCGAACCCTGGTCGTCCCGGCCTTTCTGTGTGGAGTTTCCATGTTGTCTATCTGGGTGCTTTGGTTTCCCCACTATCTAAAAACATGTCAGGTTCACCCTCCAGCCAGTGCCATGTGACCAGAGACACTGGCATGTATCTGGAGTTGGTCCCTGGCCACTGCACAGTGGCTGCCAACTGCTCCCTTGAGGGATGGGTTAATTGCAGAGGATGAATTTCGCTACATGTATGTGACAATAAAAGCACCTTTACCCAGGTGCAGCTGAAGAGCAACCCCACCCGCTCCTTCGCCCTGAAAGTGTTAAAAAAGCACCACATCCTGGACACCAGCCAGCAGGGACACATCGTGTCGGAGCGACGCATCATGATGGAGGCTCACAGCCCATTCACCGTCAGGTCAGAGTGAGCCGTGTGATTGGCTGAGTCAGGCAGGGATAATGGAACAGAATTACACTCCAGAAACTCTGATTTAGCAATAATAATACCTGTATCTCAATGTTACGTCCTCGCACTGACCTTGGTGTGATTACATGCCACCAACCACTATCTCATTTATTTTATTGTCCTCTATTGGTTCCATTGTTTTGATCAAAAGCACACTTCTACTGTGCCTGCATAGCAGACTGACATTCTTCATCGGTCATTTCTTGACGAGTTTAAAGTGTAACTGCATCCTAAAATGTGTCTTTTCAGCTGTAGAACAAAGTAATATTGACCTGTGATGAGACACATCAATGCTGCTGGTAATATTGACTAAATATTATAAAATTATAAAAATTGGAATTTTATGGTCTGGAAACAGAATGGCACATCATATCTGTTAAAAATCACCCAAGAACCTGGTTGGTTTTCATCGGTACACATCAGTACACGCTCATATGTCATCAATGTTAATGGGGTCACCCTCTCAGCCCCTTCCCTCCCCTCACTCAGCTCCTTGGTGCATGTTTCAAAGATGTAGTGGGTGGAGTCAGGCTCAGTGCTGGGGTGCAGTTACACTTTACGGATTTAATTTATGTCATGAAATCCACCAAGTGTAAACTGAAATGCTAATAATGTTTGAAGAGGTAGCTGCTCTATTGACAGCTGCTTTGGTCTTTTTAGTGTTTCATAGGTTCTAAATGTCAAATGACATGTTTGTTGTCTTTGCAGGATGTATCGAACCTTTAGAGACTCCAAATATCTCTACATACTCCTGGAGGCCTGTCTAGGAGGAGAGCTGTGGACAGTGCTGAGAGACAGGTGTGTGTGGGTGTGTATATTGGGCGATAATGGGAATACTGTATGACCAACCATACTGATAAGGTCAAGTCTTTTATTCCAGGGGCTCTTTTGACGACAGCATGACTCGCTTCTACACTGGCTGTGTTATAGAAGCCCTGGCCTTCCTACACTGCAGAGGAATCATCTACAGAGACCTCAAACCTGAGAACATAATTCTTGATCACCGTGGATATGCCAAGCTGGTACAAACACTCTTTCCTCAATGCAACATGGCAGTGACACGATAGAGCCAAAGTCATGTCTGCATTATGGGACATTAGTTTGGGAAAAAATATGAATGGTAGTCAACGGCGATAATAACTTTTTTATATCCCGTTTGCTTTGTGACACGAAATAGACATTTGATGTTTGACTATTTAAAAGAAACTGTTCGGAGCCAAGAGTCTCAGTTTGTCATGCATTTGTTGAAATATAAGACGTTCTTGATTTGAACAATTATCTTTTAAATAGACAAACATCATATGTGTACTTCGTGTCACAATTCAAACGGGATCAAAAAATAATTACACTCTGGCCAAACTAAGGTCCCATAATGCAGAAGTGACTCTCTATATAAAACGTTTTAATGCTCAGAATTTACTTTTCCTGTTTATCATATCATATAGGTTATGGGAAATGGAAAACATATAAGATGAATTGACAATTTTTATCCTTACAATCATAATTTTAATGAATTCAATCAATTAAAATATGTTGGTTTATAGTTTGTGTCCTTGCAATGAACCACTTCTTGGGAGTGGTGTCCAAAACCACTGACTTATGGGGACCGGATGTGTATTTTAGGTTGACTTTGGCTTTGCTAAGAAGGTGGGCCTCGGAAAAAAAACTTGGACATTCTGTGGAACCCCTGAGTATGTGGCCCCCGAGATCATCCTGAACAAAGGCCATGACAGCTCTGCTGATTGCTGGTCTCTGGGTATACTCATATTTGAACTTCTCAGCGGCAGGTACTGTATTCAGCATTACATTCCATACTATTTGTACCTTAATGTTATTAAAATATTATTTTATATAAATAATAATACGGTTATACATAGAGGCTTATTTATATGCAGTACATGACCACACATAAACACAACAGAGTGAAACATTCTTAAGAATAATTACAAGGTACAAATGGACATTTTAGTACAGATTAAACACTTTATAGGGATATCCTAATTGTAGCCAGTGCACTAGTAGACTAATAGAATAGATCAGTCGTTCTCAAACTTGGGGTTGGGACCCTCTGGGGGATTGCGAG
Source organism: Amblyopsis rosae (assembly GCA_025399935.1). Classification (NCBI taxonomy): domain Eukaryota; kingdom Metazoa; phylum Chordata; class Actinopteri; order Percopsiformes; family Amblyopsidae; genus Amblyopsis; species Amblyopsis rosae. Next base: position 8,042 of record JAODTR010045539.1, on the reverse strand, counting down.
ACAGAGGGTCACACGATAATTTAAAGAAATTAAAATTACATTTTAAAATGATTAAAATGGCATAGTTTAGCCATAATTGTTAGTAGTATTACAGTTTAGTTTATACATTACTTTTATGTATTCTGCTACTAGCCTATATTAAAATACTATCAAATAATAATATGGCTGTTATTCTTCTACCACCTCTGGACATAGTGGGGGTTGCGAGTCTCTGGCACTGGTCGCGAGCTGAAAATTTGAGAACAAAGAAGTTAACAAACTAAAATGAACAAAGAAGTTAACAAACTAAAATGAAAAAAAAAACAAACAGTCAGTGATGTCTTCTGACATGATGGTACAGTTTGTTTTAACTGGGATTGGGTCTGAAATTGTCTCAAAGCTTGATTCTATTAATATACATAAGGGAGTCATCTTGGGCAATATCTTTTTGATCAACAGTCCACCATTTTCTGAGTCAGACCCCATGAAAACCTACAACATCATCTTAAGGGGAATCGACATGGTGGAATTTCCAAAGAAGATCACCAAGGGTGCTACAAACCTCATTAAAAGACTCTGCAGGTTGGACAGATGAACACCTTCCCCCCCCACTCTGTCTCTCACACCATTTGCTGAACAATTGTGTGTGTGTGTGTGTGTGTGTGTGTGTGTGTCGCTCCTAGGGATAACCCTTCAGAAAGACTGGGTAACCAGAAAAATGGTGTGAAAGACATCCAGAAACACAAGTGAGATCATAGACAAATCTCTTAAAATGCTAAAATGATTCACCTATATAATCTGTGTCGTTGCTGACACTGAGCAGGGGATGAGGTTGTAGTCATGGCAACGTGTCTTTGTCCTTCACTTCAGGTGGTTTGAGGGCTTCAACTGGGAGGGTCTGCGCCAGGGAACCATAGACTCCCCATTCATACCCCCTGTAAGTTCATCCACTTGAGCCCCATACACAGCACAGCAGAGTATACACACCATATTATGACACTACAGAAAACTACAGATTTAACAGTATAGACAGAATACTAGTGAGCAAGTATACTGCTGACATGCTTGAGAATATTCCAACATCCTGAATATGAATGCAAATAGGTCTGTAGGCAGGACGCCGTGTGTATGTGTACTTCAGGACTATGTAAGCTCCATTAGAAAGCTAATATTTGAGCAGTGTAATTGTTGTTTTTTTCGTATATGCTCGTTTTAATTTATTTCTGTGTGCCTGACCATTACATTCAACAGACAAACAGCAGGTATACTGTAAATGTCATGAGACAGGAGACAGATGAACTAGCTAACACTTCCTCTTCGTCCTGTCAGGTGGAAGGACCGTTGGACAACAGCAACTTTGACTATTTCCCTGAAGATACAGACGGTCCCCCGCCTGATGAAGAGTCAGGCTGGGACTTGGAGTTCTGACAGGACATGAGCTCCACCGACTGTTTGGACAACCCAGCGTATTGTGACTACCACGTCACGTTGTGCAGTGCAGCAACACCCAGCTATGTGTTCACTCACACATACAGTGGGTCTACTGAGGACATTCTGCAATCACTTATAAGATGATGTCAGGAGTTTATATCACGATACCCTGGTCTGTTTAAAATGCTGATATACTGTACATTTTGTACTTTTACATTATATTCAAAAAGACATTTATCACTTGTCATGTATTATAGGTACACTCATGTATTATGCCCCACAGTCACACATTTCATCTGATTAGGTTTTGAAACAAAGATGCACTATTCAAGACACTGCTGTTAGAAGAGGGGCAGAGTGTATACACACTAGTGTGTGTGCGTGTGTGTGTGTGTGCGTGTGTGTGTGTGTGTGTGTGTGTGTGTGTGTGCGTGCGTGCGTGCGTGCGTGCATGTGTGCACCAGAAGGTGGTAAGGGATGCGGCCAAAGCAAGGCAGCAGTGTAGTCCTGGTTTAATCTACAATGGTAATTACAGACACAATCTGAGGGGTGCATTGTTAAGATGCATGCTTTTTATGGCATAGATTTAAAACCCTTTGTAGGGCAAGGAACCATATTTGGTCACTTCCCTGAACATTCAAAATGGCATTGCTACACTTCTCTGTGAGGTAGTATAAACTAATTTCTCACAGCCATTCACAGAAAACCAGGCTAGGTTTTCAATAAGTCTGTTCCTGAAAAATGAAGGCACCATATTTGATCATATAAGGGGTGTATTTTTTTAGAAAAAGTTAATTGTGTTTATTTTGTTTTTACAAATAATTAATTATAACTTATAAATTATTTACTAGTGCAGCTGCTTCAAAAAATACAATGAAGCAGTTACCTAAGAGACTGGACTGGACTTTGAAATAAAGAAAACATTAAATACATAAAAAAATATACTAGTTTAGGTGGACAAAAATTGTAAATGTTCTTAAATAATAAGTACAAATATATAATTAATAAAAATTCTTAGATAAATATTTAAATGTTTTGTATTTTAAGTGTATGTGTTTTTCTAATATTGTATATATATACACTTTTTGGAACAAAACGTACCAGAGTGGGGCACAGAACCATATATGGTCACTTTGTTGACCTTGATTTGCAGCATAACAATGTTTCATTTTGAAAAAAGTGACAACAGTAATAGTATTGTAATATCCTCCAATAACACTCTAGGATTTCAATGAGTGCCCTATAAAGGGTTAAGACAATGAGACGTTCAGGGTTTGCACTATGTGTTAAACTAAGAAGTACCTTTGAGATATACAGGATAAATAAGGACATTATTGTAAAATTCAGACAATTCAGGAACAAAACTATTTTTTTTTTACAGGAACGTTCCACGTTCCATGTTAGTGTGATATTGTTTACATTCATACATTTAAACAATCATCTTGCGTGCTTATTTTCTGTGCTCACAAAGTTGTTTATTTGTTTATGTGAATGGCATACTGTACAATATTATGAACTTCAAGAATGTTACATTATGGCTTTATTCAGAATCAGGGAATCTAATCAATTACGGGTCACTTGTGTCCAAAAATAAACAAAAAACTAAAGTTAATAGAATTCATGTGTTTCCTTATCTCACATAAACCAGATGTAAGAAATTACATCTGGCTAATGCATGTGTAAAAGCTGTGTGGGAGAATGGGAGTTAATGAGAAATTAACATGTATTGCTTCCTGTGATGCTTATCTCTAGCTGTTAACCTCTGGGCTACTGGTGTCAGCAGAGCTCTACTGGGTTCCTGCAGTAAATCAGGCTGCAATGGAAACACAGCCACCTCTGGTAATGTGTCTGGCATGAGTTACACACACAGATAAGACACACCAATCTTTCCACATCTACACCATTGTGTATAGAGTTGCTCATCATAGCAGTTGCACAGGTAACATAATGTCATTCAGAGCTCGTTAAACCAAAACTACAAAATGCTTTTGAGAGCTACAGTAGGCCTATCTTATAATTCCACCAATCAAAATGCACGAACTTGACAATTCACGTGAACGACAAACATGTAGGCTAGACTACAAGAACAGCAATATCCTTACATAACTGGGTAAGTCAGCCTACATGTTGGCATGTTGACTAGTGTAGAACGTAGTCTATGTCATAACTATGTCTAACGACGTCAAGAGAGTTGCGATTCAGCCATAAATTAGGTAAATCTTACTCTCAAATACTTCAATACATGTGGTGTTGCTATATATAATACCTTTCTGGTAGTGATCTTGTAAAGAGGTTCTCCTTTGCACAGAAGAGCGGGGTTCAAGTCCTGGCTGAGACAGATTTCACTCTGGTGTCATATTTGGTTTTAATAACTAAAAGCATAGTTGTAAAGGCTTAAAAGTTGAGACATTTTCCACACACTTTCATCCCCCCCACCTAAAAAACATCCCCTGCGCCACTGCTTCTGAGTAGGCTTGTAAACACTATCACAGCTCTAAGCATTTGCTGATATTCAATATCTGGCCATGAGACACTAGACTGCAGTTATGTATACAAGGTATGTTGAGCTGTCAGTGGTACCTCCCATGTGTATTTTAGTGTACAGGAAAAGGGGAATATGAGAAACTAAACAAGGATTGGAAGGGCCAAAAGACCATACACAGGAGAACCCATTTCCTTGTTAAAAAAGTGTAATCAATTATGCTACTATGAAACTATTGCTATTTGCTGTTGCTGTTGTTGCAGGATGACATGGCATGGAGGTTTTTGAAGCGGTTTTTCACAGCAAGTATAGGAAGACATTGGAATGCTTTGTTCCCAAAGACTGTGAGATCATGTTTACATGGCTGAGCGACTACACAGTAAGCGTGACTGGAATACCCTAACCTCACATTTAATTACTACTCAGATGAGTGAATAATTGATGCTGAACGGAAGGTTGCCAACAGTCCTGACGCTTAAACAGTGTGGAAAAATTCAAATAGCGCGGAAAAAGACAATAAAGGACCCCCTTTGGAGATGCTGGGCGCTGATTGGACAGTCATAACGAACCTCAGGTTCTTGTTCAATATAAGAGACGATTGAAAATGGTACCAGGACAAGCAAGCTCTGTAGGCAGATACGTTTTTAAGACTGTCATACATCTCCTGAGAAAATGTTGGCAAAGTTAGTGTTGGCCTTTCTCTTTATTTTGGGAACCGGCTTTGCCTTTCAGTTTGGATCAGAGGACGTTGTGCCTCGTCGTGCACGCTTCTCCTCCAACAACCCAAGTGAGTAGTAGTAGTGTTTTTTTATTTTTGTGTCAAGTTGCATGTGTGTTATTACACCCATTTATAAAGTTAAAGAGTATGCCATTCTCTGTTCTTGCAGCGGATGTGACTAAGTGCCTTAATGGTGCGGTAGCAGTGGGCTGTGGAGTCTTCGCGTGTCTGGAAAATTCAACCTGTGACACAGATGGAATGCACGACATCTGCCAGCTGTTCCTCCAGACAGCTGCTACCTTCAACACCGAGGTAACAGCTTCAACAATGCATCTGTACACCGCAGCAGTCTGTCTGTATGTCGCAGACACTGAAACATAACGAGGAGAATAATAATAGCAATGCATATGTTGCTCTACAGGGGAAAACATTTGTGAAAGAGAGTCTTCGCTGCATTGCACAGGGAGTCACAAACAAGGTTTTCCAGACCATACGGCGTTGTAATATCTTCCAGAGGATGATCGCTGAGGTGCTTGCACACACACACCCACACACACACACACACCCGACGACTCAAGTATAACCTCCTGTGTCCTGTGTCTAACCTGTCTACCTTGTGTAGGTCCAGGAAGAATGTTATAGCAGTCTTGACATCTGCACTGTGGCTCGAACCAACCCTGATGCCATTGGAGAAGTTGTACAGGTCCCTGCACACTTCCCTAACAGGTGGGTCATGCTGTCTGTTGCACTCTCATTGCTCAAGCTAAGCTATTGACCTCTACTAGAGGTCATACTATAAGGAGTCAGCAGGACAAGGGAGCACTACAAGGTTGATGTGGCATCATGCTTGCTTACTTTACATATAGGCTAGTGATTTTCTTTAGGTTAATTACTGGCCGTTTGGTTCCGGTTACGTCCAGTATAACTACTGGAGGGTTGCTCCAGTTAGAACAGATTGACATGACAGTTTGTGTACGGCACCTCACAGATGTATATAAAATGGTCATCCTATTTACCTTATTTTCTAATGCTCCATATTGACATCCCATAGAAGCTGCTGCTTTGCTACAGTGTCAGCACGCGTGGTGTAAAACAACACTGTTGTCATCTGTAGGTATTACAGCACTCTGCTCCAGTCACTGCTGGCCTGCGATGAGCAGACTGTGGCTGCTGTCAGGGCGGGCCTGATCTCCCGCTTGGGTCCAGACATGGAGACGTTCTTCCAGATACTCCAGGACAAGCCCTGTGCCCCCACCTCTAGAGCTGCCAGCCAGGACAACCCTGCCAACTGGAGAAACATGCCTGTGTTCAACATCCAGCCCAGCATCCAGGGAAGAGACCCAACCCACCTGTTTGCAAGGAAGAGATCTGTGGACGACAAAGAGAGAGAGAATAGTGGAGGGTATTAGACAGAGCAAACAGTATGCCTTAAGCTCTCACACATCTGCTAACATACAGTCACTGCTGCCTATGCACTGACACACACACACACACACATCTTTATTTATTACAAAGCTTACTGTCTACAGCCAAAGAGGATTTAGAGTGGTTTTGGGATTTGGATAAAACAATTTGCCAAACAAACATAAACATGATTCCAAACAATATAAAAGATACATGCTGAGATTTCCATTGATATGTATATGTTGGGTTCAAAGTGAATTAATTTATAAAATGAATATGCTGGCATTATATATTTGCTCTAGAGCAAGGATGACTTGTTTTGATGGTAAAGATGACAAGATGCACTGATGCTGGCCATAGTGCATGCTTACTTCTGCTAATGTACCTGGTGTTTACCAGCATCTCATTTATGGGCAGTGTTTAATATGAATATACTACGCTATGTGTGAAGAGCATGGTGTTAACACAATAAAATCCAGGTACATGTCTGTTGCTGGAGAGATTGATAGAAATAAAGCGTTAAACTGTCAACTTTTTGTTGTTTTCATGGTACTTTTCGGTACTGTTCACTTTCAGTAATCAACATAACTCTCACATGAGGTCATCTTTACATCAGGTTCACAGGTAATCAACAAGTTGACAACATTTTTATAATCAAAGTAGCCTATGGAGCATGAATCATTATAGAAGGAAATTTGTTTAGTTCTACAAGTGGCCACTAGAGGGCAGTCTTTATTTTATATTGGATGCCCGCCGTGCACCGTGCCGTAACATTAAACTCCTGCACATAGAGTATCTGCTGCACAACTCAGATTTGAAACTCAATATGTGGCTGCCATGATATAGGCTATCTGTCAGGGCTAATGTTTAACCACTTGTATGACAAATTACATTCGAGAGTATAGATATCGAACCTAATAGGATAATAATTAATTAGAATGAATACAAAAAATACATGTAAGACTAACATTTTTCTCCAGTATATCAAAAGAAAGAAGGCAGCTCACACTTTTTGTTAGTATGAATGCCACACGAGAAACTGCCTTAAATAGACCCATTGGAAATGTGTTATTATGTTAATATGCCTATGCCTGTAATATGGCTTATTCTATTGTCTCAGACTCTGTGTTTCTTCATAGAGGTTTTTGTATATGGATCCGGGTGAGGCATCCAATTAACTTCTCAGAGTAGTGCATTTCTACAAAAAGCATTGTATTTTCAATAAGAATCATTATTTCATTATAGGTTCACTCTATTGTGAAAATACGATTGTCTTGACTTTGTCCACAATTAATACATTTGCTAATATTTGTAATTTCCATTAGTTGTAGTAGGCTCATGTTAGCTAGCCTAACTAAGCTGTCCTTCATGTTAATTTGCTAACATTGACTGTGTGTGACGGTACCCAATGAAGGAAAAGTAAAAAAAAGAAACAGAATGGTGAATCGTTATGTAAATGTGATACCAGTCTAAATACCTGAATGCCCCTTATACAATATATTGATAAGAACAAAATGCATTAGCATATTAAACACAGAACAGGTCCTTCCATTTCAAGATGATATTGGCATAAAAAAGGAATAAAAAAAATAACAGGAATGAGATAAGTAATTGTAATATTTTGATTATTGTCTTCAAATATTCATGACATTTAATAAAACAACTGATATATTTATATTGAATATTAAAATATATTGTATTAACTTCAAAATAGTTTTCCCCTTCTTACTTTAGACATTTCAAACAGGACAAGGTAATAGGCTAATAAATAACAGGCCTTATTAAATTACACATTGTATATAATGTAAAATATATATATTGATATTGAAATGAGAAGACAGTTCATAAACCTACTTTTACATTAAATAATAATAAATGTATGATATAAAACATTATAGATGTAACGCCGTGCTGGTGCGGCGAGTGGAAAAGAACGAAAAAGAGAAACACAGAGTGCCGAACGAGCAACGAGCCACACGGCTCAGCCTTTAATAATAATAACTTAAACTTAAATAAACTCAACAGTGT
>JAODTR010045528.1:0-18983 GCA_025399935.1 Amblyopsis rosae | reverse complement strand
AAGTTTGGGGTCCCCTGCTGGAGCTGCTGCCCCCGCGACCCGACTCCGGATAAGCGGGAGAAGATGGATGGATGGATATATATATAGCACAGGTTATATTTATGTTAATGTGCATTTTCTGACATTTTAATGAAAAGAAAATAAGTTTGGGATCGAATCATTTAGAGGCCCCCCTGCAGTACCTCTGAGGACCCCCTGTTGAAGACCTCTGACTTATACAATTTTGGTGCAACCCTTTAGGACAGCAAAATCTAAAGTTATTCACCTTGTTTATATATGCAGCTAGCAGGGTTGACTTCCCGTCTGGAGGGAAGACGTTTACAGAATATTTATGATCTTTTAATTATAGTAATATTTCATACATGTGAGCCAGAGTTGCTATCTGTGTGTATTAACTGTGATAATAAATTACACAATCATGCAAATGTGCTGTATATTGAAGGCCTTACTTCTGCGTTCAAGACGAAGGTGGATGAAGCTATGCTGTCTGCCAGGACATGAGAAACTGTACAGCACTCCACCTGTCAATCAAGTTGTCATATTGAAATGTACTGTGCTGTTTCTCCGGATCGATCCACGAGAGATGGTTCAGCCTTTCAACACCCCCATGTTCACTCCATGAGTGTTGAAACATCTCCCCTGCCCACACACATGCACGGCACGCACGTACGCGCACACACGCACGCACGCACACATGCACGCACATGCATGCACGCACGCACGCACGTACGCACACGTACACGCACAGACGTGCGCACATGCATGCACACAAGCGCACATGCCCGCACACACTCACACACCATATTCGATATTCATTTAGATTTTTTAAACATAAGTAACAACACAAAGGTTATGGGAACATTCATCAAAATATATTCAGAACATATCAAAACAATATTGTCATATTGGACTCGTACAACAACCGTAATACCAAGCTCCCGAGGATGGATTATTTTTGGTCACTGATGTTTCCTCTTCGATCTCTATTATGTCATTAGCTTCCTCAGCCACACATCTTCTGAATTTGCACTTCCTGCTACATTTTCCATATGATATTGCATAATGATACTGAGTCAATATATTGTGCACCCTTAACGCACATGCACACGCGCTCGCCCACACACACACACACACACACACACACACACACACCATTGCCTCAGCCTGCGCTCTCCTCCTCTGCATCTCGACTTCCCGGTAGAAGCCCTGCGGAGCGAACATCCGTTTGTAGCCTTGAGAGCTGTCAAGCGCGCCGCTAGTGAATGAGCTATCAAGCTCACGCAGGTTGACAGCCCAAGCCCACGGCTGTCAACCTGCCCTTAATCCCCCCCACACGCGGCTTCTCCATCCCACCTGCCCACGGCACCTGTTGAATACAAGCAACAAAGCAACCACGAACCCAACCAGGTCTGCGAGGCCAGCAGTCAAAAAGGCAGTTGGATCCCCTCTGACACAAGCAGGCTGATAGATATGCTGTGGCGGACGCTCAATGGGGAATGTTTTATTCAAAACACGCTGCATGTAATTTCCCCCAATCTAGCCTCCGGTATAGAGCGCTCTCCAAACAGCTCCAGACGCATTTGACTACACAACATGACAACAGAGATCAACCGTACGTTTCCCTGCACGTTTTCTTTTGCCTAGTTACATGTTTTGCCTAGTTACACGTTGCAGAAATTAACCCTGGTGGCCGCACTGGGGCATTGCACACCCTCGCCCACGCTTTAATAAAGACGAACACAGTTTTCCTTACTCGAGACTCGAGAGGAGGGATGAGTTTACTTTTAGACAGCAAGTGAGAGACACAGGCCTGGGGGGAAGGGGGGGGGGGTGGTATGGTATGGTGTAGCACAGGTTAAGAGTGTTCATTAATTTCAGAGGGCTCTCTGGGCCCTGGACGTGACAGAGGTCTTAATGGGCTGAGGCTCTGCCCAGCTTCACTCCATGTTACGATGCATTGAAGAGGGAGAGAGAGAGGGAGGTGGGGGAGGGGGGAAGGAGTGAAGGAGAAAGAGGGGGAAGGGGTGAGAGAGAGAGAGGGGGAGGGGGGGTGAAGGAGAGACTGATAAGGAGAGAGGGGGAGGGGGGAGAGAGAGAGTGAGCCTGAATCTGATAATGCAGAGGTTAACTGAGCGGCCCGGGTCTCCAAATGCTTTAATAGGTCATACAGTGATTTCAGGAGCTTGGAGTAATTAGTCATGTTTCATTCCTCAGTCCTCAAGCCCTGCCGATTGTCAACTCATAGTCACGCTGGGTTTTAATGTAGTTATGTGTTTGTGTGCATGTGTGTGCTGTTAGACAAGCCTGCAAGTGTATTTATGCTCCGCAAGACAGACAGACAGACAGACAGACAGACAGACAGACTGCAACTACACTGAGTTACAAATCTCTGGAAAAACCTGAAATGCTTGCCCCACGTGTAACTCAAATCTATTTGCGGCGAGCAACCGTCATGTTTCTGCCCAATTTCTCCATGATGTTGAAATGGTTTATTTCCTCGTTCGTCACACAGTTGCAACTCAGAAATGTTGTGTGTTAAACCAAAGATACTTTAATAGTAGGATGGAGCATCGTTACGCATTTCAATGGCAGCAGAAATGGAACGCTTCCGGTCTCTTAAGTGAATGTGCGTTCAGAATGGATGAAAATAGAATGTTTGCAGATGCCGCAGATTGATTGTAGGTACATGGGAATTAATATAATATACTCCAAATACTCACTAACGGCCCCAGAGGAAATAATTGGCAATATTAAAGTGAAATCCGTGGATCTCCCATTGACTTGCATGGGACATTTTGCATAAAGGGTGAATACCCTTCCCCCCCTTTCCAAAAATAATGCGCAATTCCGCATTCAATTTTTGGAATGGGAAGGGGGGGTGATTATTCACCCTGTTTGTAGAATCCTCTGTTAAATGATTCCATTCTCTCTGGTTCAAGTACTCATGCCTGGCTTAGACAAATGATGGAATTGATATAATCAGCAGTGAAACATCAAGTAAAGAGTGCCGTTTATTCATCAAATTGTTAACTGCACTGTATGACAACTACATTGTGATACAGATAATGTTTTTATTACTATGATATTATTATTTTTAAACATTTTGCATATTGTATTGTTGTTGTTCTAGGATGCCTAATAACATAATTTGTATAAAACAGCGGCATACTGTTTTGTTCTTGCTTCAAAAATATATCCCAGAGTGCTTTGATCTTTCTGGTACAATACTGTATTCATCATGGCTACCTAATCATCCCCAGTTTTCAATTGGTTCAATTGCCCTCTCTTTTCTCGCCCGTAACTACTCCCCAGGTCGATGATGCAAATGAGAATATGTTCTTAGTCAACTTTCCTGGTAAAATAAAGGTCAAACAAACACAAACGAATTCAAGAGAGCGCAGTAAAGCTACATATGTAGGGCGGTTAGTCGTTGTGACCCCCTCTTCCAACATCTGTGCATGCGAGACACACCCCAGCTAGCGTGAACGCCATCATCTGCAAGCCTCCGCGTGTGCAGCTAACACTGTAAAGCTAGAGCCAACGCAACCAAAGCTAGCGCTAATGCTCACCAGCGCTATCTCTAACGCTAACACTGGCGTGGTGCCAAAACAAAGCTAGCGCTAATGCTGACCAACCCTAATGCTAACACTAGCGCAATGCTAAAACAAAGCTAGCGCAAATGCTGACCAACGCTACCTCTAACACTAACACTGGCGTATTGCCAAAACATAGCTGGCAGTAATGCTGACCAACGCTAACGCTAACACTAACACTAGTGCAATGATAAAACAAAACTAGCGCTAATGCTAACCAGTGCTAGCGTCTAATGCTAACCCGTTAACACTGAGCGAGCAGGGGCACAGGGGAGGGTGAAGGGTGATGTGTGGATGTTGGGGCAGGACGAGAGCAGGGGGTAGCTCCTTCCTGGGGCCCCGCTGTTCGGCCGCGCTCCCGTCTCTCTGAAGGGCCTTCAAAGGCAGGCATTTGCCGACTCTGCAGGGGTGGGTAACCTTTGACTCACAGCCTGGCTCTCGCTCTCTCTCTCTCTCTATTTCTGTGCAAACTGGGCAGTCTAATTGACAGGCAGTGGAGCTGTCAGAGTGTGCCCCCTACCTGCGATAAAGTAAACATTTACCCCCGCGATCCCCCTGTGCTTTCATTTTGACACATTGCCATACAGAGAGGAAATGCACTAAATGTCTTTATGAGCGCTGTTTAATCCCTGCTTTAATGTTTGCTTTGTATGCCTAAGGCCCCGATTATACCGAGACGCGTCGCAAAAAGCACGGCCACTTCAAAATTGCTTTGACAAACCCCCGATCACACAGAGATGGGCTGTCTGGGTCAACTGTCACGTTGATGAAGAGCGCGAGTTGAGAATATTTAAACTTTTATGCGCGTCTAAAACACGCAACAACAAAAAAAGCGTGAATCACAGCGCCATAAAAAAAGCGTGACAGTCGCGCCGTACCATAGCAAAACAATGGTTTTGCTAGTGACGCGTCTTGGTGTGATCGGCCCTGACGTAGGGAAAAAACCGAATGTGTAGTCAAAACTAGAAAGAATGCAGCTTTAGAACATTCTTTGTTAATCAGGAAGTAAACGTGCATTACTTTGACATCAGAACTAGAAAAACCGAACCTTCGAAACGTGAAGAATTGATTGAAGGACAAGGTGAGAAATGTGGATAGGATTTCCAAGATAAGGTTGCTCTTATGGTGATTTGTTCTCTGCATTAATGTTCCTGCTTGGAACTCCGACTTCAATCTAAGGTACTCTTGCCTTTGATGCCGGCGTACATCCCGCCCCTCCACCCAAAAGAGCCGTCCATCTGCTTTTAAAACTGCCAAGCATTAACCTATTTAGCCAGTCGAGTGGTAGAACCGTGGTTGCACTAGACTTGGGGAAGATCTGGGGAAGGAACTCACGGGCGGGGGAGGTAGGGGGGTCATGACTGGGGGCAAATTTCCATCAGCCTTGCATCAGTGATGGTGTAGATAACGCAGGTTTTAGCTACGGGTACGGCAGTTGGTCCCCCGTCCGTCCTGATAAGATGCTTGACTCTGCCTGCCTAATTTTCCACCTCATGTCACATGAGAGAGAGAGAGAGAGAGAGAGAGAGAGAGGGCAGATCAGGCCAGCTTGATAGAAGGCACGTTTGCTACCAAGTGTAGGGCTTCAATCACATATGTACATATGTGATTGAAGCCCTTGAGAAACTAAAGTAAGGTGAGAAGGAAGAGCTGTTCTAGCAAGCCCTTATCAGCTTAGACAGACAGACAATATTTTTATTGTCACAGTTCCAGTAAGATGAAGTTTGGGGCAATAGACCTTTCCGACATCACTTTCCGACATGTCAATCACTTGCTAGTAAAAAGATCGGATACCTGATTCTCCTTAGCAACGCCTGATGTCCCACAAACAACGATAACTAAGCCGTTATCAGTCAGACCACCACAGCAGAATAGATGAACACTGCACCATTTGCAATCGTTTTTACAGGGAACTATAATTAGGGTTGGGTACCGATTCAATAATCGGAACCGGAACCGATTAAATTGAAACGATACCCAACCCTAACTATAATGCTTGTGCTTGTGCACCCTTATACATTTGTCATTAGATGCGCTTCTGGAACGTGCAATTCCAACGAGATATCCTGATAGACTATTAGTGTATACTATAGTACAGTACAGAAGGGAGCTCACCGTCCCCTTTAAAAAAACTGAAAACACAGTTTGCTACATAAACTAAAGTTACGGTGGATTAAAAGCTTGCGGTCGCCGGCTGAACTGAACGTAAACATCAACAAACACAAGGCTTGAAGGTTCAGTAAGATGGCAATATGCATTTGCCTGCAGTATAATTACTGGCTACGTACGTAGCTGTTTAATGCTGAATATGTAATGCCAGAATACGCATTACAGCCAGTGTTGGATCTCATGTGAATACAGTATAGTACAGTATATCCTTGACTAAAGACGTTGAGCCTCTCTCTAGAATGCTCTTTGACAAGGTAGACTAATTTGGCAAGAAGCACACTGCAATATTATTTAGAAATACGATCATTGAATATCCCACAAGCTACAAATGTTGGTGGGACATTTGCAACAGTAACCAATGGGGTCTTATAGCCTGAGTCGGAACGGTCTATTGAAATGTATACAAAGTCTAAAACAATATAACAAATATAAACACTATAAGTATAGTATTAACACTCAGTGGGCGGTGTAACTTTATTTAATTAATAAATGGTGGTCATAAATAACAACACAACACCACTCTGCTATTTTTGGACCGCTCACATTTTGCTTAACATTTGCATGTCTGATGCATTGTCCGTAATAAATGTGCATATAAGCCTCCAGTGTCTCATAAATCCCATTCCAGGGTCATTAGACACACACACATGCATCATGTTCACCTCTGCACTGTTTTAAAACCTCTGGTTAGTCAGTTAGTGGGCGTTCCTTTTAATATCAACGGGAAGGGGGAATCCACAGGATTACGAAAGGAACATTCAGACTTCGACTTTTCACCCTTCACACAGACCAGAGCGACCCACCGCTCCACTAAACTCAATGAGGAGGTCCACGGACTTAACCAAAACATTATCCCTTATTTCGCTCTGTGGGGGTTAATGGGTATTTCTTACATGAACTCCCAGGTCATGTGAGGCCACTACGGTATTTCCAAGGATAACCACGCTTGTTATCCTTTGGGATATATAGTTCTATGTGTTGATCAAATAAGGAAATTGGTTATTTTCACCAAATACAATATCTTTGCAGAACCAAAATAGTGTTATATTAAAAATGAAATATGTATTATTTCACAACATTTATTATATACCTTGGAGAAAATACTACGGTCCGGTTAGCCTTTTGAGACCTTGTGAGATCTCGCAAGCTTCATTTAGACTTCTCCACGAGAATTAGTCTGGAGAGCTTCAAATCCTTCCGATTGAGTAACAACTAAACTTACCATTCAGCGTCGTATTGATATTTATGAGCATGGTTTAGGTGTGAAGGTAAATGGTAAATGGACTAGCGCTTTTCTAACCTTTCGGCCACTCAAAGCGCTTTACAGTATTTTGCCTCACATTCACCCAGTCACACCCACACCGATGGCGATTGCTGCCTTGCAATGGCGCGACCAACCGCCGGGAGCGGTTAGGGATTAGGCATGTTGCTCAAGGATGCTTACAGGTCGGTCAACACCAGGGTTCGACCCCACGACCTTTCGGCTGGGAGCCCAACACCCAGATCACTAGACCATCCTGCTCCCCAGGCACAGCAAAAGCTGCTTGTAAACAACAGTGACAGACCAAGTATCTTTAGAAAATTCTAACAATTTTTAAGGTCCGCTGACCAGATGGACTTGCGTCTAAGAATCTATGTGGTGCGTCAGGTTATGGCACAGCCATGTGTACGTTCAACCTCCTCGGCAAAATGTTGGCGACGTAAAGGAGGCACACTCATGAAACCGGAACTGTTCCAGTTTTGCTCCCGTAGAGATGCATTACGCTGCACTATCTTTGTTAGTATTCTAACATCTTTGAGTACACAGTACTGTTATGCCCTTGGCTGGGTCACTGCTCTGTGGGGTTAATAATTAAGCCCTGCCTACGCTAACTTCTGCTGCACATGCTCCGTAGTGCCAAATGTTTCCCCATGCAGACCTCTGTGTTGTTTCATTACTTCCGTAGGGCTCTTGTTTTGAATTCTGTCCGTCTGTTCCTCCGGGCCAGAAGATTGATCTGCTGCTTCAGTGACATGCCCTCATACTGTATACACACACACACACACACACATGGCAGTGGCTGCTCTCAAATGGCTTCCATCCTTCTCTGAGTATCAATAATGGATTGTCAAAGACTTCCATTTGGAGCAGCGTGTGGTATTTGCAGAGAGGCCTTAAGCTTCTGGTTAAACTGTAATAATGTTATTCATGATGATGTCTTCTCATTTGGGAAATGACCGCAAGAGAGTTGGAGGATGGGGGAGAGGTTGGAGAAGGGAAGGGGGGGGGGTAAAGAGAGAGTGGGTGGAGAGCGAGAGAGAGAGAGAGAGAGGAGGCTTTCCAGTGCAATGTATTGACCCTTTGCCCAATGGACTGCTGCGACTGGGCTCATCGGCTCAGTTGACTCACACTATGACAAGTCATCGTTTAGCTGCACGAGAAGCTACGTGTGTGTGTGTGTTTGTGCACGCACGTGTGTCTTTGTGGGTGCCTGCGTGCGTGCGCGTGTGTGTCTGGAAACAGCTCCATTCTTGTTAGCTTCACGCTAGCCTCCGCGTCGTCTCAGAGTTTCCATGGTAACAGACCAATCAGCCTGATCGCCAACTCTGTACTATCTCATGTTCACCTGTGAAGTGGGCAGTGGGTGGGTGGGTGGGTGGGTGCGTGCACACGTACATGCTTAATGTGTGTGTGTGTGAGTGTGTGTGTGCGCGCGTGTGAGACACACTTAGACAAGACTCCCTGAAACGGACATACAAACACAACACAGTACATGTCCTCTGAGTGACACCCAGCGCGCACACACGCACGCGCGTATACTGTACGTACACACACGTGCACACGCTGCTCCTGTTGTTGTGTTCTAGCGTGTGTCTGGATTAGAACTGACTGGTCGGTCTGTGTTTTGTCCCGCTGACAGGAAACAGACCTGCTGGATATTGCCTCCATCAAGGACGCCAGAAATGGAAAATGCACCAAAACGCCAAAGGTACGTTTGCAGTTCTTTTCTTTTTCTTTCTCAGATGCTGTTGTCAGACTCAGCACTGATACTTCAGCCTTAGTAGGTCGCCAGTAATGGGCTTAAAGGTGGAGTGTATCACTCTGCGTAAAGGTTGTTGATATTTGACACAAACAAACCACCTCTCCCATGAATGACATAGGGTGCTCCTTCAGAAGCCCCGCCCTCCACATACAACACGCATCACCAAGGCTGGGACGGTGGTCACCACTTCCTATTAACAGAGCCTGGTAACCTGGTGTAGCTACACCAGATTATAAACGTTATTCAGCGTGGGCAGCTAGCGGACGGCGAGGAGCTGAATTTGAAATAAAAGTGACATTATCTTACAACCGCTGATTTCACCTTTTTACTAAGCGTAGTTTTAATTCCCCCAGTGTGGCTCGTTCAACCACTTCACCTGTTGAAGGCCGTGGTCGGGGCAGGAGTCCAAACGTTTGGTGGTAGTGTGGCAATAGCGTCGGCTTGCCCCAGCTCCCTGGGATGCGGGAGGGGTCTTGAATAGATGATCCAACACGGTGACTGGCGTGAAGACACGCACCTCCCTGCATGGACTCTGTGCTCGTATCGCTGGTGCTGACTGCTTCTATGAGTCACAGATAGCTGGGCTGAATGACTCACGTATTCTGGTGCATAGATGGATTCTCGGAGGGGGGTGGGAAGGGGGGAGGGGGGGGGTTGGCGACACGAGGCACCCAGGCGTCTATTTTCCGCCTAATTAAAACTTGGCTGGTTGCAAGCAATGAGAAAACGATTTGCACGCTCAGTTTTCACCCTGCCAACATAAAGGACTCGACGTAAAGGACAAATGCCAGCTGCAATCTGGTCCATTTAATCTCTCGCTCACGGAGCGATGGATTTGATGGTAACGATCATGATGGTTGTGTTTTTATCTTCCCTGCCATCTCCCTGTAGCGACTCGGCTTGGGTCAGACTGTGGTCACTCTTCGGTCGACGAGGTTGTAAAGCGTTTGTGACGATTGTGGAGCTCGTGCGTGTGTGACAGCGTTGGTGGAGTCTGGACAATTGAAGCGAGTGTACTTATGCATATCTAAGCGAGGAGCGCCCCAAGGGGCGACGAGCGCACGTGCACATGCATGCGATCGTGCATGTGCGCACGTGACCAGCCGGCCTGCAGAAATCCATTACTGAGAGGAGGAGCGCCACTGCCGGCCGAGACACATTGTCTGAGGAACTGATGAAACGACGTGCGTGGGGGGTGAGGAGGAGGAGGAGGAGAGACAGACTATAATGACAGGCGGGGGCGGGGGGGAAAAGGGTCGTCAAAGGAAGATGTCGGGACGAGGAGCGAGATAAAACACCAAACAGCGCTAGGCACAGCACTCAACACTATAATAACTCCAGTATATTCTTCTATATTTTCCATATTGTACTCAAGGCCTGGCCACCTCCTCGCTCGCCCCACTCTGCCTATCTATGACAGTTTGAATGGTTTGGCCTGTATTGTCTGACTGGTCAGAAGCCGTTGCTGTTGCCTTTTAAATGTCCCAGCGCTCCAGATGTGGCATTTGTATGCCGGTCAGGTACTCTGGTATGCAACACTGTGCGTATCTCCTAGATCACAGTTATTCATTGCACACAGGACGGATGCAGATGGAGCGATGATAAGACCGTAATGGGTTTCTAGGAACAAAATACCACACGAGAGCGAGACGTTGAGGAAACGACTGAGCATTCACAATGTTTCTTTAGAGGCTTGCTTTGAAGATGGCTTTGCCCCTTTTAGCTGATGATTGATGCGTCGGCTGACAAACTCGTCGCCGTCATGCCAGTGGCTCATCCCGCTTCCCTTCCAACTAACACCATTTACAGTTTTGTTTGCACAATTCATGATGACATTTTAACCAGGGTCTCGGTGATTGCTGAAAAAGTTATTAGAAATTATTGATGAGTATGTACAAGATGGCGTTTGGGAGGAGAAATGGGGGACAGTCTAGTGCAGGGGTCAGCAACCATTGGCACGAGCGCCACCACGGGCACACGGTAGCTTAACCAATGGCACACTGGCAATAAGTGTGCAAGAGAGGTTTTTTTGGAAATGTTCAAGCACACTCTCACCCTCATGCCAAACAATGTCTTTCACAGACATTAGCAGTTGTGTGACCTGTTCTTTAAGGCAGTTTGATTGACATGCCTCCTTGATGAACGCATATTTGTGCGGGTCTGGCAGTGTTGGTTGGCTCTCATAATGGATCGGGTGGGTGCGGGTTGTAAAAACCACAACCTGCGCATCACTAGTGCTTGTAATTGCTGCATACAGAATCTGTAGGTATCGTATGTGTGCAAACTGGGTTCCATTTGTTGTATGCTTGTAGTCCTTGTAGTATTGCACAATCACGTCAATATCGGATTGTAAACAATGATCAGTGGATCGCCACAATGATTGCATTGTTCGCCACGTGTGTGTGTGTGTGTGTGTGTGTGTGTGTGTTCCAATGTTACTGAGCCAGGGCTGTGTCGAAGTACCGGATTATATATTTTCCACACGCACAGAGAAACGGCAAGCTGGCGAAATGCCAGGTGGTCGTGACAAAAAGTGTATTAGCTTACAGTTAACTTGCAGTAGCCGACTATACCTAATGGCCGTTAATGGCCATCAGACGATGTAGCCGAGGGGTACAGAGATCAGGGTGCTTAAACCCCTCACCTGGATAAGCGGTCCACAAGCCTCCCAGCATCCTACTTGCTCCTTAAAGGTATAGTCCGCTAATGCAAGATAATTGTTAGCTAATACACTTTTGGTCAAACTCCGCCAAATTACCGTTCTCTGTGCTTGTTTTAAAAAGAATATGGACCTTCTACACAGCCCTGGCTCTGTATATGGGAACATAAACAAAGTGGTCGCGAAGCACGACGTGAAAAAGCGATTGTTGAAAAGCGTTGGAGCCTATAGTAAATGACACCATACACACACAACGTGAATGTTTACAACGCAAAAATGCAACCTATATTATATTTGCCATCACTTGCCAGGCTATTAAATATGGCCAAACACGTCTATACTCTAAGCTTTGCTGGAAAGTTCAAAGGCACTGTTTGCTTTATATCATATATAATCAAAATATAAATATAGAATATAGAATCGAGTACCTTCATGTTTTCAGAATGTTGTCATCGACTTTGGTACCGAAGTATTGGTTCTTGTACGGTAGCTTTGTTACACACCACACACTATCTTTCCCCCTCCCTCTCTCTATATATCTCTCTATTGTCTTTTCCTCTCTGTGCATGTCTCTCTCTCTCTCTCTCTCTCTCTCTGTCTTTCTGTCTCATCTTTCATTCCCTCTCTCTCTCTTTCTCTCTCTCTCTCTCTCTCTCTCTCTCTCTCTCTCTCTCTCTCTACCACCTCTCTGTCTCTGTCTCCTGTCTTCCTCTGTCCAGGCGTCTGGTCCTGATTAGTACTTGTCTTCTCCATCCCCGTCAAACGGAGAGACGAAGGTGTGTGTGTGTGTGTGTGTGTGGGGGGGGGGGCTAGCTTGACACTGTGACAAGATGCAACCTTCATTTGTCTGGTGGCTCCCAGAATAAATGGACCCTTCCGTCGGTCTGGCACATACAGAGCGACACTAATAATTATCCATTATTGCGACGGCCATAGGCTGGCGAGGGGGCGAGAGAACAGGACAAATGAGGTTGCAGGGGCTTGGGATTGGGGGGGGGGGGGGTTCTCGAGGGATGCACCGATCAATCGGCAGGGGATCGGAATACGATCCACTCAAAATATGAGATCGACGGTAGCCCATTTTTCCTTTATAATGGCCGATATGGAAAAATTATGTTTGTTGTTAATTGTTGTTTATGAATTTGCTGTCAGTTTACCATTAATTTAGCGTTTTCTTGATTTAATGCGTTTAACTGGACTGGATTAAAAAAAGTACCTTAAACGCATTGATATATATAAAAAGTATAATATCGGTATTGGTCGATCTTTCAAACTGAAAATGAGGTATCCGCCAAAAAATAAAAAGGTTAAACAGATTGGTGCGTCACTAGTTTTCCCTTCTTGCTTTCCTCTTGTACGTCTTGAGTATGGCTGCTCGGTTACAACACACGTGTCCAAACAAGCTAGTTTTTTTACGCCAATGTCGTGGCACACAACCCCTGCCACTCTGCCAATGGCCTGACGGACAGCGGAAGAGAGAGGGTTTCAAGCCATGTCATCGTGTGCTACGATTCAGTTTGCAATATACTCGGCTGCAATGTATATGTGATGGGCTTCAGGAGCAGTCAATACCCTGAATTACCGTGTGTGCTGTAGGGTGGAGGGGGATCCACTATCATTAAATGAAGTCATTGCTCCCTGTCTGTCAAAACGGTTAATTACTGACTATCTAAATGACCTACTTGATGCATCGGGCACTGAGGGAGTACTGGTACTGTTGGACCCATCTATCTATGTGCATGTGTGTTAATACTGCAGTGTGTTGGAAAATATCTTCTAGTGGCGGCAAGGGACGCGTCTGGGATGTTGGGCACTAGCTGGCAGCGATGTGACGCATGGGTGGTTGCCATCACATGGGAGATGCACCATCTCCATTAGATCCAATTTAAAATGCAGGCTCGCCGCAAATCATTCTGTAGTTTCCTAGAACAACGGGAAGAAAAGCAAATATATTGGCATGCGGTGGAAAAGGCAACTCCCGAGCCATACATTAGCATTTACAAAGAGGCTATTTTAAAGGGCAGGTCAAGGCTTCATGTGTGTCCGGTATCACACACGCTGTATGCCAGCTGGATACGTTCAAACCTGGACACATCTAACAAAACAAAGAAACCAAAGGCTTTTGGTATAAATAAAGAATCGGGTGCATACACTGCAGTTAGCTGTAACGTAGCGGCCACTACACTGTGATACACCACAAAAAAGCGAAATCTTAGTAAGACGAAAAATCTTCAATAAGACGATAAATCTTTACTTATTTTTTTGTCCGACAATATATTTGTTCTTACAATAACGGATAACAGATTTTTTTAAATCTTGTGAAGTGAAATTGTCTTGTTCTATTTTCAGCTAATTGTGCTTATGTTAAGTAATATTTCCCCTATTATTTATTCATTTATTTATATATAATAATAATAATTATAATTATTATTATTATTATACATTTATTATGAATTTAGGAATGAATCAAACAACATTTTCTTGTTTTAGAGTGCTGTCTTCTTGCAGTGTATACTGTTGTCTAATTTGTGTTCTGTGCACCTGCGACTACTAGACTGGTCATTGTGCCGCTCTGCTCCAACCCCACCGCTCAATAATACGCCTTTATTAAATCAGGAAGATTAGATTGTCCCCGAACAGTGTGTTCCTTTCCCCCAGAACACATCAGCCAATCATCTCTCTGATCTAATCTGTGTTATAACTTACCGTGTAACTTAGGCCACCACAACTTTCTCAACTTCCTTGGCTGTCTCCATGAACCCCACCCCCCCCCACACACACACACACACCCACCCTACAGTCAAGCCTATTGTGAGGTTGCCACAGTTACTCGGTCATTTTCTATGAGCTCTCGTCTTTGTGTTGCTGTCTGAGCCAGAAGAAGCACAACAACAACAACGATGAACATCTGTGAGGAAGGTTTGCGTCTCCTCTCACCCGCTGTTATCAACAGACACGCCTGTGAGAACGTCACCGCCGCTTGTGTCCTGGGTGTCTGGGTGTCCTGGGTGTTGTGCTGGGTGTTGTCCTGGGTGTTGTCCTGGGTGTTGTGCTGGGTGTTGTCTGGGTGTCCTGGGTGTTGTGCTGGGTGTTGTCCTGGGTGTTGTCCTGGGTGTTGCCTGGGTGTCCTGGGTGTTGTCCTGGCTGTTGTGCTGGGTGTTGTCCTGGGTGTTGCCTGGGTGTCCTGGGTGTTGTCCTGGGTGTTGTCCTGGGTGTTGCCTGGGTGTCCTGGGTGTTGTCCTGGGTGTTGTGCTGGGTGTTGTCCTGGGTGTTGCCTGGGTGTCCTGGGTGTCCTGGGTGACGTAAAGAGCATTTGCAAGGGCTCTTGGAGTCCCCTCAGTCGTCGTCCTCTCTACACCTCCCCAGCGCCTCGGCCACTTACCGTACACCAGGTGGTTCCCAAACGTTTCAGCTCGCAACCCCCAAAATAAGAGTGTCAGAGCCTCGCGGCTCCCAGAGGTGGCAGAAGCGTACCAGCCATGACATTATTTGATAGTATTTTAATATTCGCTAGTATCAGAATACATCAAACTAATGTGCTACTACAAACCATTATGGCTAGTATATGCTATTTCCAATCATTTAAAAGATCTTGAGACCCCCTCCTTTGTGTCTCAGGACCACCCCGGGGGGGCTTGACCCTCCACTTTGAGAACCACGTACCGTACAAGAGCGTTGTTTCCCGTCATAAACAGTGAGCTCGGGAAGATGTTTGGTATATCGGGAGGTGGTGGAAAGGTGGAAGATTGAGGAGAGTACCTTTTTCACATAGAGTCAACGGAAGAGACGGGGGCAATGCAACACAATGGATGTGGAGCGACAATGTTCCGCGTTCCCCCGGGGCCCAAACCAGCGTGCCCAGATCTGGGCCCAGCCCGGGACCCAAACCGGTGTGCCCAGCCCGGGGCCCCTCCGGGGACGTTATCTGATCTGCACCCAATGGAATGTGTGTCTGCATGTCCCCGGTTCGCACAATGTGGCTTACAATGTGTATCGGGTCGCGTGGCGCTGTCGCCGACGGTTACCAGGGGGCTGCAGCAGGTGGGAAGCAAGAGTGAGAGGGAGAGTTAGACTGTGGCTTCACACTGTCTTGTTTTGGCTCAAGACAGGACGCACTTACACATGTTTGCACACACACACACACACACACACACACATAATCACGTGCGCTGAAACACATGCACACACACACACCAATTCTTGCACGCACGCACGCACGCACGTGCACACACACACACAAACACATAATCACATACACACACACACACACATGCGCGCACAAACAAACACATGCACTGAAACACACATGCACACACTTTAGTCGAGATTGACTTGATTTCTGGAACACTTTCAAACAGGAGATGTTGAAAGGCGAGCCGGCCCAGACTTATTCCCAGCCCCAGTTATCAGTATACAAAAGCATGTTCCATAAGATAACCCTGCACCCACTCACTTGGCTGATAGCAGTGGCCAATCATATCGTTGTTTACTGTAGCCAATAGAAGATGGGACATATCAGTCAACGTGGATTAGGCCGATTTGATCAAATTACATCGGCACAATACTTTTTTTTAACATTTTTTTTATAGAGGTCCTTTGGGAATTGAATTGAATGGAAGTGAATGTATATTATACTCTATATAAGGGCGTGGAGTTAAATATTTAGCATGTGGCTGCAGAGCGATATGGCTGGATAGAGTGCTGTTCCCATGCTGAGGGGAAAGTGTCTACCGGACTCTATTACAGTCAGGGAGATCTGCTGCTAAATACAGAGCTCCTTCTGTGTCCCAAACAGTGTAAGAGGAGCTGGGAGAGTCCAGTACCCTCCCCGCCAGCACTAATCTCAGCAAGCTATGAGTTAACGGCTGTGAAATGCCGTCGCTTATCACGTCAGACGTGCCTCATGCATAGTATAGTGGGTTAAAAATACTTTAACTTTTTCCCCCAAACGCTTATGTGTTGTGTGTATGCCTCCATTTTATGTAGTTCTTCATTAAGCTGTGCTAGAATCCATCTGAATGTTTTTAGTTAGTGTTTATGTACCAGTTTATGTACCCTTTTATTTATTATTTGGAAAATTAAAACAATATTTGTGTCTTGTTTACAGCTTCAGACACAGAGGATATGATAATAAGAACCTATATTTATATACAGTAATTTTAACTGAACAGAACGGGAATCACTGAATTATTATTATTTTTTAAACATGCAAAAAAAGTGCAAATCATTAAAGCATACCTCATGTACTGTAACTGGCGAAAAGTTTACTAAAGGTTTGAATAATACTTTTTGAAATTGAAATTTTTTTGCATTTTTGATCTAACAAATAAACAACAAAAGGCCAATTTTATCTCAAACAAATATGGCTAAATACTAGTAAATACTAAACACAACAATTCAAAACTAAAACAACAAATAGCAGAGAATGGCGTGTGCGGTCTTGGACATGGCAATACTTTAAAATCTACGTTTAAAAGCACATAAATCGGTTTTGTGAGCCACAAGCGGTCTGGCTATGTAGCAGAGGGCTGTCATCTGTCCAGTCTGTTGTCTGATGATGAAAGAAGGAATCCTATTGGGCACTCTGGTATCGACCAGCCTCACTGACCCGAGGTTTGAGATCCGCTCCACGGCACAGTGAGCATCAATGGATACCATTTGGTTGACTGATGACACAAGATCAATGTCAGTGAACATTACATGCATTCTATAGTAACTGTTTTTGTGATAATATCTTTGATGTTTAGACTATTTGACCATAGCTTGCACATCACAAGAACAAAATGCTCTACTCAGTATATGAGTAGAGACAGTAATGGATACATGATCATGACTATGAGAACTTTGCAAGCAGCGATGAGGTTAGAATAGCTACTGCCACACGCATGCACAGTTCAGAATTTGATTACGTTAGTTCTGAACTAGACGACAGTATAAATAAGACCGTTAGTATAGTAATTACCACTGTCGAACTAAAGAAATAAGGCGGTGCGGGGTGGGGAGGGCCATGTTTAAATGTAAGCCTAGATCAGCAACACATTAAAGGTATAGTCGGTGATTCTTGCTCACTTTGAGCAAAACAGCATTGCTCCTTGGTCCTTGGCGAAGCGGCATCATACGTTGAAATGCATTGTGAAGCAAAGCGTGTATTGTGCTACGGTTTCATTGATACGAGCAGTGTTTGCCACTTTGTCTATGGTCCTATTTACGGAGCCAGGGCTGTGTAGAAGTATCAGATTATTTGTTCAACACGCACAGAGAATGGTAAACTAGCGCAGTGCAAGGAAATATTTAACAATTTGACAAAACGTGTATTATCATACATTTAGCTTGCAATAGTTTACCTTAGTATAGTCAGTAATTCTGGAGAAATATTGCAATCTGTTTCTAATTCCACAAAAGATTTTAATTTAATTTATGTTCTTTGTGTGAATTTTACAATTCTGTTTTAAGTGGAGGACTGAACAGAACATGTTGTGTGATCAGTAGGCCTAATGTTTGTCAAAGCACATGTGCTCATAAATAACAATTAAGCATATCCTAGGTCCCGTGTAATACTGTGCAACTAATTTAACAAATAATTGTTGCAGTAAAGTCAGTAAAGCTTTTTTCAGATGAGTGAGGAGATCATCAGTAACCCTAAACACAAAAAGTTCCTTTTTCAATACCAGTAGAAGTGACAATTCAATCCCATATTATGCATTTTGTACTTTCATTTATTGATTAGCATGTGTAAATTGTATTCTGTCAAGAACAGAATGTATTCCAAACCTTTTATATAGGAATATAGACTTGGTACAATTCTTTAATTGCGATCAGACGCTATATTGTTATGAAAAATACCCTATTTCAGTATCTGCTAAACACGCAAGTTGAATCTCCTGTTTGCCGCGCACACCTGGTACTAAAGAGTTGTCCAAGGTTGGCAGGTCTGAGTTACGTAGTTGGTTGTCGTGCATGTCAATCAAGTTATCCAGCGCTGCCTCCCAGACTTCACGTATGTAAAGGCTAGCTCTGTGAGACTAGGGGTTCGATGTCTTGTGCACGGCTGATTACAGTTACTGTAGGCTGGCTCCTCGAACCCACGACCTTGGAGTCAAAGACCCACAACGCTGGACTAGCCTGCTAATTGTTAAAACGCTAATGCAGTCATTTAATTCAATGATTGCATAGATGAAACAGGTCTTTTCTGTTCTGTTCTTGATGAGAGAGAGGGTGGGGGGAAGGGGGGGTTCTCAAGCTGAGGGTCCCATGTCGCCAGATGCTATTTTAGGGGTCACACAATAGGGGGCGGAGAAAGAGCAGAGACTTCTGTGTGAGATGCTAATTGGTTGGTGATTGAAGCTGGGCCTGTGGTCCTTCAGGCACCTGCTAGAACCCTCTCGTACAGCTGGTCTCTCTCTCTCTCTGTCTGTCTCTCTGTCTCTCTCTCTCTGTCTCTGTCTCTCTGTCTCTCTCTCTGTCTCAATTCAATTCAAGTTAGCTTTATTAGCATGACAGTTATAACAACAGTATTGCCAAAGCTAGAGGGCAGGTAGC
>JAODTR010045517.1:0-18989 GCA_025399935.1 Amblyopsis rosae | reverse complement strand
CGACATAAAATGACTTTAAAAAATACATAGTTAAAGTGAACCGTCTGATTATGAAAATGGTGTTGCATAGGAATAGCTTATATATGCATACATATGCAAGCTCACAAAGTTAGCTATTTTGCGTTTTATTTTAAAATATTTTAGCAGATTGGTTAATTAAAAAAGTAACATGGTCCGCAAAGTTCTGACATTTTTAATGTGGCCCCTAAGTGAAAATAATTGCCCCCCCCTGAGTAAGACTGTGGTTGTTCTGGACAGCTCCCAGTAGAACCAGTAATACTGTGGTAGTTCTGGACAGCTCCCAGTAGAACCAGTAAGACTGTGGTTGTTCGGCTCAGACAGGCAGTGGATTAATTTAGTTTTCAATTTATTTTAAACAATTCATTCAGATTAGCCAGAGGAACGCGGAGCACATCAAATAAAGAGAATTGCATTAAATGATCCCATTATTGTTATTATTCTTTTTGATCCACTGACATTATGAAACATAGCGTTACTCGTTTATCCTTTGAGGAAAGGACCCGTTCCTCCTGATCTCTCACATTTTAACTTCTCTGCTAAATAACATTTGAACTTCCATGTTAATTAGATTAAAAGTATGCTAACATTAATGAATGGTTAAATATTAAATGTAAAGGAACATTTGAACATGCCATGCTCAATGTTTGTATTTTGAATTACAATGCAAAGTGATTTCATTTAGAAGGGTATGTAATATGTGGGTCAGGTGATTTAGTAAAAGGGATTATTATAGAATAATTTGAAGGATTTGCAGGATATTATCCAGGGTGTGTATAAGATTAATAATTACAATAATAGAAGTTTCCACTTTCCCAGACTGGGCCTGTCCCAAGGATTACAAGGTTGATCATAGGCATCTGCCCTGAGATTCCTTATCTCGTCCTGAGATACCTTATTTTATCACCAACCCTCATCTCATCTTGAGATGATTCATCACAAAATTGTCTATCAATCCTTATCTCATCCTGATATTTTGTTATTAAACCTTTATTTTACCAGAAGACTCACCTTATATACCTTATATTATCACTAGATTCTATATGTGTTAAGATACATTATCTTAAAGTTGTGTATCTGTCCTCATATACCTTATCTTATCACCAAGTTGTATCTGTGCTGAGACCTTAAGTTCTGTATCTGTGTTGAGATACACTATGTTAAATTGTATATTTGTACTGTCTTGTTGAACTGTTGTAATTCCTAATGGGAATATTGGAACCTCTTCAGTTATACATGATTAAAACATTACAAATATATAAAATTAACAATAATCACCCTTATAACATGTTAATGGTAACAACCTTAGTTGTATCTTATCTAAAACCTGCATATTGATTTAAGACACATATTCACATTGTGTGAACATACTGCAATATTCAATGCTGCATTCCTGATCTTTGCAGGTGAAAGAAACATTAATTTCCCAAATGAAAGTCAGGAGATGTGTAATTAGGGTCAGGGTGGTTTTCACAATGACAAAATTATTATTGTCTAAAAAGAGTTCAAAATCAATACACTAAAAGCAACATTCCATTAAATCCTCTGTCGCCATATTATTTAAAGGGAAAATAAAGGATGATTAATCTTATTGGATTAGGTACGATGCCCTCAACATGATGGTGCTGTAGCAATGAAATTAAAATGTGTGTTCAAAGGGATTTTCCAGGAAATCCCTTTTATGCTGCAAAACCACAACGGTAATAAGGAATAAGTGATTCGATTAAATGCCATCTCAATCCAGCGGAAGCCTGTCCCCATGGCAACCGCATCCTTGAACCTGCTCTGTTGTTATGTGTACTCAAATAAGGTGTGGACTAACTGGTACATTAGGGGTGGGATTAGGACTCAGGTTGCACGCTTTACGACATGACAACAATAACCAGCAAGCGTCCCTGTAATCATAGCATATCTTAACACCGTAAATACACACTCATGCTAGTTCACCTGCAGAGCCTTGCTTCTGGTCCATACTGGTACTGGTCTATACTGGTCTATACTGGTACTGGTCTATGCTGGTCCATACTGGTACTGGTCTATACTGGTCCATACTGGTCCATACTGGTACTTAAAGCTGGTGCTCTTCTCTAAGCTGGGCTGCATGGATAATGTGCCCACTGCTCACTGAGAACACTACAGCCATGTAAGATGTTCTCAGATTGAAGGTCAGTGAGTAGGCTTGACATGTATAGGCTACTGGCACCTGTCAGTCAGTCGAGAACCTGATTAATGACCTTCAGCATTGCACATGTTGACCTGCAAATGTGGCAATGTCTGGAGATATTGCTCGTATCGCCTTATCTAAAAGGAACAATTCTTCTCAGGACAAAAAATACAGATGGTATTTTTGAAACTTTCAGATTTAAAAAGAGTGTTTTCAGAAGAAAAATGCATGAAAACTATTGGTTGTTTTCTTAATTACCTTTCATTAATGTCATGCATTAAATAAATAAAAAGTCTTTGATCTTTGGATGGCGTTTACATTTTTTTTTTTTTTACATGTGAAATAATCCAAAAGTAATGGAAAGTAATCACATTATTTTACTAAATTTACATGATCCAAAAATTACATTACTGATTATAATTTCAGTTTAGTAACTGTAGCAGATTACATTAAAAAAGTAACACAAGAAGACATAATCCATCCATCCATCCATCCATCTTCATCCGCTTATCCAGAGTCCGGTCGCGGGGGCAGCAGCTCCAGCATGGGACCCCAAACCTCCCTTTCCCGAGCCACATTGGAAAGCTCTGACTGGGGGATCCCGAGGCGTTCCCAGGCCAGTGTGGAGATATAATCTCTCCACCTAGTCCTGGGTCTTCTCCGAGGCCTTCTCCCAGCTGGACGTGCCTGGAACACCTCCCAGACATAATCTGTTTGTCAAATATCCACATACATACTATAGATGTACACATTACATATGTCACTTTACAGTAATATTCTCCCCCAACCTTCTATTATCTCCTCAAGATGTGCTGATGTAAATGTCATAAATGTCGTTCTGTGCGTGAATCTGTGGAGCGATGGCGGCCGCCATCGCTCCACAGATTCATCTATTAACCGATAAAGAGATGAAGACAAAATAGAAGATTACAGATTAAATTACATATCTGAAGCAGTAGCAATGGGATTACTGTTCATATTCGAGACCAAATCAGAATTCATGTTATGCATTACAGTATTATGGCTGTTTCATTATTGTTAATGAAACCTTCATTATTAATGTCAATAAGATGCTATTTCCACCAGCAGGGTTACAACTAATAATGCAGATGTCAATACAATAAAACACACGTACCATAAAATAATTAAAATCAAGGAATTAAGGCTTAGTGTTACAAAATATGTAAACGCACACACGCGTGCACGCATACACACACATGCACACACACACACACACACACAGTATTCAAGCAAGCTCATCTGCATTTAAATGTATGCAACACATTTCCCTGGAATTACTAACAGCCAATAACAATACAAAAAGAATCCGTTTTACTTCACAATAAACTCTAACAGATGGTTATCTTTAGAAGGGGGCGGAGCAGCAAACGGCCACTTAACAAATTATAAAAGTCATAACAAGCCAGAGGGGGCGTGGCCAATGCATTAGGGGTGGGACCTTTTGTGTCTGGGCTGTTGACAGACATCTGGAATGACCCTCAGTACAGACAATAGAGCTATTGGAGTGTGTCAAGAGGAGGGAGAGAGAGAGAGAGGGAGAGGGGGGAGAGAGAGGGGGGGGAGAGAGAGAGAGAGAGGGGGGGGGAGCAGATTCTGTAGATTCTCCACGTGTCCAGCGGGAAACTAAACAACTATACATCCTAAAATACAGTGACACACTCTCATCATTACCAAGCCCTGTGCTACCAAGAGTTGAGCAAGGAAAGTCTCTTCCAACTGGTTCTGTGACTGAATTACAAAACAAATAAAACAAAACTACATGACCTATTGGAAAACACAAGCACAGTCACATGCAGTGCTATTTGGGCCTAAATCGACAACACACCATATCAAACTAGCTGACCATGGTGACTGAAATACATATAGTATTTTAAAGTACAGGCTCAGTGAGCACAGCCTTGCCATTGAGAAGGGAAGACACAGGAAAACCTTGCTCCTGGTAGAGGAGAGGATGTGCAACCACTGCTCAACATCTGAACAAGAGACAGAGCTGCACCTCCTTTTAAGATGTGAGAAATACAAAACAATCAGAGAGAGAGTCGCTTCCCCAGATCCAAACATATATGGCTAGGGTCAGGGGCTCCCTAATGAAGACAAGCTGTCAGTCCTTCTGGGGGAGGCCACGGGCAGCTGTGTGCTGGTCACACGCTATGTTACCGCCGGCCACAAGATGAGGAACATGTAATGCCTATTATCGTCCTAAATACCTATATGCATCTGATACTTTATTGGATTTAGTTTCCTTGTTTCTACCTACCTATATCTTGTTGAGTTGACATATTTTACTGGTTTACTTTACTTTTATATTTACTTGTAATTCTTATGTAATGTTGTTGTATTCCTTGGTTCAATTACTGTACATTAATATGAAAAAATGTTTGAAACTCGTAATATGCAAGGCAACACGAACACTGTTGAATCATGCCAATAAAGTGAAAAAGAGAGAGAGAGAGAGAGAGAGAGAGAGAGAGAGAGAGAGAAAGCGCAACAATGAGATGGAGAAATAGGATGGCAATGATACAATTTCACAATTGTCTTCAGATTATCATATGAATATGATGAGGTCCTGGGTTGGTGATCTTTAGGAAGCGCCTCTGGTATCATACAAGATTACCGAGCGATGCAAAACCTTATCCAGCCAATATAGCTATATATAAAAGGCTACATCGTACATCGTAAGAGTGAAGCAGCAATTACCTCACTCAATGTAAAAATGTATGGTTTGTGCTTGATAACCACTAGATGGCAGCATGTTATTGAAATATATTATATTTGTTAATCTAAGCATTTATTTAGACCGAATGAATTAGCTATACACGCTAGGGAATATAACAATATAAACGTCTAATAAATAATAGTATGAATAATATATACTGATTGTGATTTTCTATATATTATTGTTAATGTAGAATAATTTAATGTAATCATTATCTCAACAAATTGTAGGCGTATAGCATATAGGTGTAGGCCTATACATAATAATAATAATAATAATAATAATAATAATAATAATAATAATAATAATAATAAAACGCATTTCCAAATAAACAAACCAGGGTTAAGATGATTCAGATATCAACTGGGAATATGGGCGGTCACTGTCTCTTATCAAGCTATAAATAAGGTGAGGATTGGTGGTTTCGCTATACCAGCTTGGAACTGTGCGCTCTTAGGAAAATCCATTCCAGTGTGCCGAGTCTCCTCCTCTCTCTGTCTTAACGCAACTTATAAATGGATTTTAAAGAGTTTGGAGAAGGTGAAATCTCCGAGAGAGACACATTAGATTTGGACAGCGTGAAGGCACTTACTGAAAAGCTGAAGTTACAGACACGCAGACCATCCTACTTTGAATGGCAGGAACGCGTACAAAGTCGTCCCTGGGAGGGAGACCCAAATGGTATGGAGGAAAGCCAAGACGCAGTTGGAAAAGGAGTTAATATGCCGATATTATTGAGAAATGAGAATTCTGAAATAGTTGTTCAGAACATCTGTGGCTTTGATACCATTGATGATGCTTTAGACTTCCTAAGAAAAGAGCTGGTGAGTATAGGCTACACACACATACACACACGACATGTGTCATGTTTCCCAAATATCAGGTTACATTTCCTACAGTAAAATAAGTATGTTTAACCTGTTTCACACTGTGCCTCAAGTCATCATAAATACACTATATTTTATATTACTTAAAAAGTCTCCACTTCTATTAGCCTATACTCTGTCCGTTGATGCATTAACACCATGTACATTTGCAGTTCTGCATCGAATGCCTGCTGAAAATGACATGCATATCTCATATCAAAGGTTTACAAAACAAGAAACTGCTTGCATGTGGTTTCCTCACAGTTTCAGCCCTGCGACCTATAATGGCATAATATGTATCTATTGACATAAAAGCACATATATATACTCCCTGATATAGGCCACATGAAGAACTTTTAGCAAATCAAATATTCACGCCTCTGTTTTCAGAGAGAGATGCAGGTTCAGGACAACCGTCTGGCCCGCCAGCTTATCAGTCTGCGTGGGGAGATCCACCGTCTCAAAGTGGAGCAGGTGTGCCACCACCACAAGGAAATGCTGGAGGACGCCACCTACGAGCTGGAGGAATGCGATGAGGAGTCAGATCTGCTCTGTGACATCCCCATGAAGGCTGCCTTTGCCCTGTCCACCCCATTAAAGCACCTGGGCCTCACCAAGATGAACATTAACTCCAGACGTTTCTCACTTTGTTAATAGTCAATTAAGCCTGTGGCTGATGATGATGATGACGATGATGAGTGTTCACAATGGTTGACTGTTGTTAGGAATGCATTCCTCCTCTGGCAACAAAGAGGCCTGGATCTAAGAGAATGTATGGAATTCGTTGATGTTTCATACTCATAGGATTAGGCCTATTAATAATTGCAGACAGCACGATTACTTCCATAATGTTCATGACTTTCACGGAGGAATACGGTTGGGATATTTTAAATATTCCTTGTGACTGGAGGCCTCAGAGTGCACCTAAGCACAGAAGCAAAGATATATGTTAAAACATGTTGAAATAATTGAGAGAGGAATGGTCCACTCATTTGTACATTTTGTTATAGATGCACATCATAGGATGACATCATTTTTTAAAAAGCCAGACAGATGTTCAGTCAAAATCCAATCTCTAAAGGTATACTTCAGTAAATCCATGGGTAACCAACTCGGGGGTCATCAAACAACATATTATTTTGTGGGTGCATGTGGTTTAAAATGTTTGAAGCCCTGCTTTAACTCATGAAATTATAAAGTCCAAAGATAATGTTTTACTTTGTATTTTCTGCTTTCTGGTCTGGGCCTGTCCCAGAAGCATCCCCACAGGATGAGAGGACATATTCAAAAATAACTGCAGCGGTCTCAGCTGCAAGCTGGTGCCCTATGTAATAATGATACATTACAATGTCCAGACATTATGGAGCACATGGATATTTTTCTCGATAGATTAGAATCAGACCTTTTTGTGATACACATATTTAGAAAGGTAAAGTAGCTGTAGATTAATACAATATTTAAATTTATTTGATGAGTGACATTATGGGATGTTTATAGTAGTTGATAACCAAAATTAAATGGTATGCCAATAATTAACTGTAATAAAGCTTAATATCACAAAACTATAACATGCAGTTACTATGCAGTTATCATATATGTTGTATAGATAGATTCTCATGTTTTTCCCCATTACACAAACTTCACAAGTTTAAAAAAAATAATATAATGTAAAAAAAGTGAATGAAAGGTGCCTTTATATAAACATACTCTATACTGTATGTTGACACTGTATGTTGACTGAATCTTTGACTGAATGCTGTGTCCTGTCATCACCAATATCAACACGAATCAAATCAAATGCAGAAAAATGCACAAAAGCAGAGCTCCCATAGGCCTCAGCAATGCACATAGTGTGCACCATACTTTTCTACATGAATGGATGACGACAGGTCCCAAGTGAAGATTTAACTCTATTGTGATCAATAGTATCAGATGAAAAGTTCTGAATTACTTGTGCATTTACACTTCTCTTTTTCACAATTTGAACCACTTCATTCCTTCAACTCATGGTGAGGCGTCCTTTCAATAATATGGCCCGCGTCTGTGGAACACCCTTCCTGAGGACCTGAGGGCAGCAGGAAATGTAGACATGTTTAAAAGCAAACTAAAGACCTACCTATTTAACCAGGCTTTAACTGTTTTTAATTAAAATTTTATTTTTATTAGTTCATTTATTTTACATTGTCTTTATTTATTATATCGTTACTATTAATCTTTAATTTTACTGTTTCTTTTAATACAATGCTACATTATTGTTGTTTTTAAAGTATTGTTTTAATGTTTTTTGTAGTGTAAAGCACTTTGTGTTACATGAAAAGTGCTATATAAATAAAGATTGATTGATTGATTGATTGATTGATTCATATGCACATGAGCAAGTAGTTAGCACGACAAACAAAAGCTTGCTTGAAAACTAGCAAGCACCTGCATATTTTGCATGGAGGTGTTGGAAACCTCCATCCTCAGAGATAGCGTCTCGATGTTTAACAGCACGTGATTTCCAACCACATTGGAATGTGTGACAACCGTATAGCTAAATGGAAACGAGGAATACCCCAAAACAGATCACCCATACCCCAACCCACAACGTCTTTAAACATTTAAATCTTAACTATAGTTTAAAACCTGTTAATGCAAAACTAATGAAACGTGATTCTGATATTTATCTTTTTTTTTGGAACTGGTGTGCCTGACAAAGCAAATGTTTGACAGTATTTCTGTAGCATTGAAAACATATCTTTGGTTTTCAGAGATCTTTAACCAGTTTCTATCTTTTCTTCTCAATTGAACATTTCATTCCTTCATGTATTTTCTATCTGAAAGCTGCTTGTTTAATGGAAAAAGAAGATACCAGAGGTGTATAGTGTATGTAAAATTAAATGCGGTCGTCACACTACCAGTTATATGCATTTCCTGTATTGTTTGGACTGATTTCCTGTCAGTGCATGCTCTTTAACAGCAGCCTGCCACCACAGGAGTTATCTCTTGTGCTGTATGGAGAAGGAGAATAATTGAAATATGTAAATCAGATTAGCTCAGACAAGCCCAACATGTGTGTTCTTCATCATGTATGCAGAACGGGTGGGAACTGGCACATTCTGATAATTCTTTGGTCACATTTGTACCCATTCAGATACTGACACATTATGTTTCCAAATAAGATGTGAATTTGGAGGGTTCTGAGGGGGTATCTCTCTCAACTCAAAATTATTCACACTGTAAATTAATAAATTAATAAAAAATATATTTAGTAATTAATTAAATAATACATACAGTATTTTCCACCCCATAGGAAAAAGAAAAGTATAAATGTATTAGATTTAGAACATAATATGAAGAACAAATTATCTATTTTCTAGCTGAAGGCAGACTGAAGACTGACGTCAATACTACATTTATCTAACATTTGACTGGCAACATACTGGAATATTCCACAGGGTATGCCCTATACTCCTATGTTTCTTCATTGCAATGTTACCTATATCACATTGTCTATCTTAACTAGAAAACTAGTCGTGCACCAGCACATAACAGGATACCCTGAATATAACAACTGAAAGAGAGCTAAAAGCCCACAATCCCACAATCCCACACTCCCACACTACCATGTTTACTTTTGGTATTTATACAGCTCTTTTGTCTTATTCACCCCAAGCATCTTCTTGGAATAGGGCCATCCTGTATGTTTTGTGATCAAAACATTTTATTTTCACTATATTTCGTCCATATTACATGCCATGCCAGCTCATGTTCTATTTCTACAGAAGATATTATATATAAAAGTCATAATATCACAATATAATGCAATCGCTACACATTCCCCAGCACTCTATTAATGAAATTTATTTGAATAAAATAAAAAGATATAGCATTTATAATCATCCAGCAAGTCACAAGCACATGGAGATCCTACCATGACACCCTGAAACCCATAGATTTACTGCCGTACCAGGGGAACACAACTGTGCTGTGGTACCCCAGTATTGGTATTGAGAGTAAATCAAGACTGCACTGGGACTAAAATGTGTTTTAGGTTCAGGGCTTATAGGCTATATGCTCTATCAAAGATAACGCTTGACTAGTAGGCCACGAATAGTAGTTGACTATGTGGTTACACTGGATAAAGCAAATATGTACCTGTGCTGCTGCTTCATATCCGGCTTTATGGGATGGAAGATTCACGTTTGAGCCCCCAACAGTGACAACGTGCTGTCCTGACCCCTTACCAGTGAGCTAACACAGCTGCACGATGAGCACCTGTTAGAAGCCTGCAGCACAACCCTCAACCTTTCAACGACAGGAAGTGTCTTGGGCTCCGCACACTGTGTGTGTATGTGTGTGTATGTGTGCGAGCTTGTGTCTGATTCTCCGGGCACAATACTTTTGGTATTGATGTGTTATGAGATGTCATCTTCACACCTAAAGTCTAGCTGTACACATCGTGGCTTTTTAGTAAAGTAGTTATTTATGATAGAAGCTACAACTCAAGAATACAGTGTATTTTCTGTCATGGATAAACATACTGAGGCTTAAGAAATCTTAACCCATTGGATCCTTTGAAGAGAACCATTATATTTCAAAAGGGGTGAGTATCATAGCAGTGATTATAAGAGAATAGTGTTATGAATTACATAGATCAAATGTTCTAGGCCTATGCCAGATGTATATTAAACATAGCATGTGATTAACTCAGTAACACGTTAGTAAAGTGACTGTGTTTTAACCAAAAGAGGATACTTTTCCATATCTTGTTATATCCCTGTTAGTTCAACAAACAATGTTCAGACATTGTTTATATTTCTTATTATCTGAAAAGTAAATTTTACACAGAAATGGTGAGCCACATGACACGGCCCACTATGCCTTCAATAACTCTTCTTCAACTATTAAATTTAAATTTAAAGAAATACACTTACATTTAGCAATACATATGATATATGTTTAAAGTTAATCTTTATTTAGTCCTAGTTAAATTTACACATGTACAGTATATTAAGAAGGAGCATAGTTGAATTTCAGATTTGAAGAAATACACAAGATCATTATTTGCTGTACAAAAAGGATAATTAACATATAAATGATGGTGAAAGGTCAGAGAACATCTTTGGTGTACAGCATATGTATATTTATTTGTATTTGTGTTTGTAAAATGTTACCATGCTTGACAACACTGCCTTACTACCTTTCTCATATACTGTGCAGAAAATTATGCTAAATAATTGGAATCCATCTGAAGACCATTCCGCTGTAGCTTATAGTGAAATAACAGAATCCCTTCAGTTGAAAATGTTGATTCCTTGCATGAGAGCTTCCCAGTTTCAGTAGTGCTGACATTTCCAAAGAGCCCCTTCACCCTTACTTTAATTGTTCCATAGGGCGTATGCATACAGCAATACACTGCTATTTCCGGGTCAGATTATTCCAGATTTTTCTCTCCTGCATTTAGGCCTTTGGGACAGACAACTTCTGCTTTCAGCCCTCTGACAGTGATACATGAGTGGGCCAATGGGAACAAAGTGGGCTCAATAAAGCTGAAGTTATGTTCAACTCTTTGCTGAGCAGATAGTATAAAACTATAATCGAAGAAATGCATTGTTCTTCCGCTGTTATTAAATACTTCAAAATGGCTGACCGAGGAATTGGGTGACTTGTATTTCATTTGTTAATTATAAAAGTGAATAATTAATTTCTTGTATTCAATATAAGAGTTTAAATATGTTATGAACTAGGGCACTAGAAGGGCACAGCTTTGTAATCAAAGCCATCCATCCATCTTCATCCGCTTATCCAGAGTCGGGTCGCGACTCGTCGATTGTAATCAAAGGAATATTACAAAAAACGATTGTATGTCTCATTACGTCATTACATTACAACAGTACATTTGAGGAACAATAATTCTGGCTTCTTACTTTTTATATTTTAGTAAAGATGGGGTGCAGCTGCAGCTCAAGCTGGTCAGACAATGATGAATGGGTAGAGAATTTGGATGATGTATGTGAAAACTGCAACTGTCCAATGCCACCGCAGAATCAAGTAAGTGCTGTGTGTGTGTGTGTGTGTGTGTGTATGTGTGTGTGCTTTAGTCATGAGTATTTTCTGTTTTGTCATCATCTATATGTATGCCCATACTAGTATATATTTAAAAAGCTCACGTGCAATCACACATTACGAGGGGGATACAGTGGATGTGTCTTCCTCAATATTTACAAGTGTATTTGCCCCCCAATAAAAAGATGAAAGATGCATTGGGGCTGCCCATCAGTAGTAGAATAGGTTATGTCCAAAATGTGTAGTAGACTATTATTGTTTTAAGTTAGCTATTTAAGATGTTTAGAATATGCAGAACATGAACATATTGAAGTCCAGGGGTTAATACATTCATTAACATTAATTATTGACAATTGACATGAATATGTCACATGCATATTTACTTCCCCCAGTGACAAGAGGACAGAAGAGTAGGTTAATTTAGGCCTATGTTGAAAAATATGAAATAAGACCAAAGAAAGGATGACCCCAGACCCCCCCTCTCTACATGCCTCCCTCCCCCACCCAATGTTCAAACAAAATATACACCCATGCATGTAATAATCCTGTAAAGGCATTATTATACTTCAAACAGGCAAAGTAAATAAAGCAATGCCACATTTGACCTCAATCAAGTTCAGCGCCTAGCCAGATGAACTATAAAATGCCACACCACTTCCAAAACAACATACAAAACACCATGTTTTCCAGTAAAGCAAGAATACAGGAGGAATTCGTATAGGAATCGTATGGAGAACTGTCCTTTCACAGCCCTGTCTCCAGTGGCCAACACATACATCATATCCCTTTAACTAAGCTTAAATGTCACAATGCAGTTCAGCAGATCATTGTCAATAGCCTCTGAGCAGGCGTGGCCTAGAATGTCACTGTAATGCAGTGAAAGTATTAAGGGGCTCATTATGTATTTGTAGTCTACAATGTATTATCTGTGATGTGTGGGTGTGTGCATATATATTGGGAAAATTTCCACATATGCTCCCAGGAATGCTCAGGTATATAACTGCAGAGGAAGTTATGCTTTGTGTGCAGGATTAATTGGGTGGATAATCATTTGCTAAACATTGTGTTCCTACAGAAGAATATAACAAGTATTAACAAGCCATGGTGTCTGGAAACTAAAAGTAAAATGATTTATGAATAGTGGGGTAGGCACGTCATTTTTTCAGAAATGCTCAAAGGTTAAACCATAAGTCATTATTTCTCACCAGTACACAGATTGCCTGATTCCATATCCATCCCAGCACACGCCTCCAACATCCCCTCTACCAGGTAACAGCATGTGTGCGTGAGTGTATCTCAATTAGACCCTCTTGTTGTTGTTGATGCTGTTGTTATTGTTGATTAGGCTGATGTTGTCGTTACTGCTGTTAGTTATTTTGATGTTATTGTTATTGTTGGTAATGATGATTATGTTGATATTGCTTGTAACTATGTTGCTGTTGTTGTTATTGGTGTTGCAGATTATTTTAAATTGATTATGTTTCATTACAAGCACTCCACAATCCTATTTTGCAGACAACCTTGTGGTGGCCATCTACAGCTACGAACCCAATCACAATGATGATCTGGGCTTTGATAAGGGAGACAAGCTCAGGATCATCAACAAGTAAGAGATCTATTGGTTATGTACACCACATCATGTAATGTAAGT
This sequence comes from Amblyopsis rosae, assembly GCA_025399935.1. Lineage (NCBI taxonomy): Eukaryota > Metazoa > Chordata > Actinopteri > Percopsiformes > Amblyopsidae > Amblyopsis > Amblyopsis rosae. The sequence goes on along the minus strand of JAODTR010045517.1, from coordinate 5,505 downwards.
GAGATGTCCCAAAAGTGTTTAGCTACACTTTCATTCTGTTGCTAACAGGGATGATGAAGAGTGGTACTTGGCAGAATCTCTCATCACAGGCCAGAGGGGCTACATCCCATACAACTTCGTTGCTGCCTTGAACACGATAGAGACAGAGCCGTACGTCACACAGGAAACTACAAAACACTGCGCAGAACTCATAACCAAGCCGCACAACCTCAGACATGTCATCTCGTTGCACCCTTGTGGGCCTAAGGAAAAGGATGTGGTTTGCTCAGGCATGATGTCTACATGTGTTGCAGATGGTTCTTCAAGAGTCTCTCCAGAAATGATGCCATGAGGTTCCTCCTGGCCCCCGGGAACACGCAGGGCTCCTTCCTGATCCGAGAGAGCGAGACCACTCCAGGTAAAACAAACAAGTATCATATATATAATTGGTTCACTCTCGCCCATGGATTCATACAAATGTTACCATTAACACAACAGCTACATTGAGGCAACCTTCGTCTTCAACACGTGCTCAACCTAGCTTCTACCATTCCAGGCTCATTCTCCTTATCGATTCGAGACTTGGACCACACAGGCGAAACAGTCAAGCACTACAGAATCAGGAACATGGACAACGGTGGCTTTTATATCACGGCAAGGATATCCTTCAACTCCCTGAAGGAGCTTGTCCAGCATCACACACGTATGTGCTGCTTCATCCAGAAGACTGACGTAGCTAGTTAGATAGATGCAGAATGTGTATAACAGTGTGTAATGTGTGCCATCCAGGTGATGCCGATGGTTTGTGTACCAAGCTGGTGAAGCCATGCCAGTCGAGATTACCCCAGAAGCCCTGGTGGCAGGATGAGTGGGAGATACCCCGTGAGTCCCTGAAGCTGGAGCGCAAGCTTGGAGCAGGACAGTTTGGAGAAGTGTGGATGGGTACGTGTGCGTCTGTGGTGCTATCTTTTGCAGCATTGAGCAGATGCTTCTATCCAAAGTACAGAGTACATACAAAGTCAATAGTCATATATCAATCAATATTCTGTTTGAAATATTACAGCAGCATATCATCAGAGCAGACGAAACTACACATTTCATAACAATCATTACCTATTAACATAATGGTCAATCCTCATAATAATTGCTATTAGCCTGAATAAGTGCTACATTTAATAAGAGCTGATGTAGACAAGACAGAACATATATACAAATATACACAGTTTATCTGTCTATGTATAATATTTCTTATTATTTTTGGTCTGATTATTGTTTTTTTTTTGTTTTCTAAAAAACTGAGAAACATTTCCGTGAAGTAATTAGTGAAAACGTTTTCTTTTCCTGAGCAGCTGCATGTTTAGTCATAACCTTTGTTGTGCCATGGAATTTACAGATTTTCATTAATTCCAGTTTGCAGTTATGCCCTATAACAACCGATTACTCGGCCTGCGTTTGTGTGTGTATGTGTGTGTGTGTGTGTGTTGGCCAGAACAGCTTTACCTGGGGATTTTCTGCATTATGAGAGGTTTCCCCAATAAGCCCACAGGGGGGTTTAAGCAGCTTTAGCAGACTATGTATATGGTGTATTAGCCCTGTGAAAATGCACTCATTCATTTAATGAACCAATTACCAATTATTTAATTTCTATATAAGACTAATGGGTCCGATAAAAAAAATAAAAAAAATAATCATAGCTAAAGTTTGTAGCAGATAGCAGTTAGGCAATCTTGCTCATTGTCCAAATAAACAACATTTTTGATTAGGAGTCAGTCACCCTAACATAACTATCATGTACCAATTATAATAATTATTTGATTTTGAGTGTAAACATAGGGTATAATCTGAAACCTTGCAGTTCAATTGGGGGTGGAATGCGATGTTTTCATCACTTTGCCATGAGTCCTATAATAACCTAATATAGCAGTCCAAACCATATTCTAAAATGACCTAGATCTTCTTAATTCTTAATCAAAAAAATACTTTAGATGTGCACCCTGTGACTCTCTCTGTCTCTCCTCGTCTAATATTTTGAGTGATTGCCATTTGCCATGAAGTATTTTTATGCACGATAGTACTATCTACCGCCGCGACCCGATTTTGGATAAGTGGGAGAAGATGGATGGATGAATGGAGTACTAGAATCTACCGTCATCTGTGGAAAGATGAATGCAAATAAAAGAGAGGAAGAATGCTTTAATATATAGAGCTGGATCTCACACACGTGCACATGCACGCACACAATAAATTTAATAAATTAATAAATAAAACTTGCATGGCCTAGGGTAATACTGTAAGATATGATTATGTTTAACACGATATACTTCCGCATCCTCAAATTTGCCAAGCATTATGTGTCAAGAGAGCCAAGCCAACTTGTTCTAGAGATGACATACTGTAGCAACAATACCAATATTTCAATGCGCTTTTCCCCAGGTGTCTACAACAATGACAGAAGGGTAGCAATAAAGAATCTGAAGATAGGCACCATGTCTGTGGAAGCCTTCTTGGCCGAGGCCAACATGATGAAGAACTTACAACACCCACGTCTTGTTCGCCTGTTTGCCGTGGTCACACAAGAACCCATCTACATCATCACAGAGTACATGGAGAACGGTGGGCAGACAGATAGTTCTATACACCATTTATCGTATGACACATCGCTTTTCCCCAGAAATACTCCTTTGGTCCTGCGCATCCAGCAAAAACGTAAAAATCATCTACTGACATTGTCTGGACAAAATACAGTGTAATATCATACAATAGTGATTCCCCAGATGTATTATCTTCACTTTTCCTAACACACATTTATTTCTGAATTATGAATGACAAACTGATGGTAAACTGAGTCGATAGCGCAAATGCTTACAAATATATCAAGTTGCAACCCTCTGTATTATTGTAGATTCATGATTACTTAAGAGAAATCTGACCTCTGGGCGTTTCCTAAGACTGAATGCTCATTCGTGCATCCCTCCGTATACAAGTCCATTGCTTTGAATGTTATTGAGTCATACTAAATATGTCCGTACCTGTCTACTATGAACCCCCGGCACTGTTATTTTAAACACCAAAGTCACTGTATCGTCATAATCATTCATGATCAAACATGCTGACCTTGTATCAGAGTTTAGGAGCAGGATGCAGCTCACTCAAGTGTTTATAGTTCTCACAGTCACATTCTCTGAGTGGCCTGCACTCAAAGAAGCTATTCAGCTTTACCTCATGACCATCCGATCCAGTCGCTGTTCTCTGCTAAAATGTTGGAAATGCTAAGAGTAAACATGAACTTTCACTTGACTTAGGTCTCTCGTGTTGACTCAAGCCTGGGACAGGCGGTGTTTAACAGGAGAGGGTGATTCACCAGTGCATTTTTCACTATACGGTCCCACCAACTCTTAATGACACAACATGGCTCCATTCCATTGAAACACCGACAGACACACTCACACACACGCATGCACATTGCGCACGCACACAGACACTGTAAATGGTATACACAACTATATGCACATACTGTACATTCCACTGGTATCCCAAACACAGATAGTTGAGTTTATAAATGTTTTCTCCTTTTTTCCCACAGTGCATGAGAAAGTCTAGCCAATCACATGCCAGACCAATAAAAAAAGGATATAGTACAATCTCAGCTAAATCTATATTCCTACATTTTAACATTCATGTCCCAAATAATGTGTATATAAACACATAATCACACACCTAGCCAGAAAGTGACCTAATTTCAATATATATTGCAATTGTCTGACTTTAATTATTTTATGCTGGAAGGACCTAATAGGTTACACAGAGATGCTGTTGCTGGTGGTGCCACAATGGCCTCCTATTGGTCCTGAATGGAGTGCCTTTGTATGGGCTACTATCAGAGGCCTGTAAACCAGTAACAGTGGTTCCACATGAAACGGAACCACTGTCCCTTTGTCTAGGGTCAACGTGTGGACAGGAGACAATTATTTCTTCTGTTGTCAGAAGAAAGGATGGCTTGAAATTCCCATCCTTTCAATTTGTCCCTTTTTATTATTGAAGACAAAGATGGAAAATAACAGGCGTAACCAGCTTCCACTTGTGGCCTTGACAAAGACAGTTCTTTTGGCTCTCTGGATTCAAAAGGGCTCTTCCGGACTTAAGCAGTGGGCTGAATGTCTCCTCTTTCCTGGCACGGTTATTCCTCTTTTCTTGTGGCATTTCCTTTCAGCCTGGCTTGGCTGATAGACGTGCAAATGCATTGTTCTGTTCTAATCAAACTGAACAGAGACTCAGGAACCAGCGGCCTGCCATGACAAGTCATCAATTTGACCCATGCACTGCGAGCTTTCTCACAATGTTATGTTCCCTGATTTAAAGAACTAATCATGTCCTGTGCCATCTATTTAAGTAGAGACAAACAAAAATGTCATTAATCTTTCTAACAAAGCCTGCTTTTTTAAATAACATACTGTGGTCAAGAACACAGTCTTTCTATAAATCTTTCACTGTTACACAACGTCATTTTGTGTAAAAAAGATGTAGCAAATATGTACATGTACATTTACAATAATCTTCACATTCATATTAACTCTTGCATTGCAGGTAGTCTGGTGGATTACCTGAAGACAACAGAAGGAGGCAGCTTGAATATCAGCACTCTGATAGACATGTCATCTCAGGCAAGCATCTATTTTTGATTCTCGCCATGTCTCTGCTCCTGACTTTATAAATTATATATATCAAATTTGATTTACCCTGACACATACTATTCTTTTAGCATGACACTGACATACAGCATACTAGTTTCTGTTGTTGACATGCCTGTCAACTGCACTATATTACAATGACAGAATATGTATTATGTGCATTGTCTGTGAGTGTAGACACCTCACACATAGAGTAGCTCTTAAACATTACCACCTATACAACAACAAGCCATCGCTATATAATCTAAAATTATGATGGATTTTTACCAGTCAACAGATGCATGCACTTACATCTGTTCTTCTGTGGCACAAAATACTGTTACTCTTTCACATTTTTATGATGTTGATAATCATATTACAAAAAATGCATGTTCAGAAAGCCCAGTTTACATATTTTCTACAGGACTAAAGTATAAATCAAAAGGTAACACGTAATATAAGAACAACAAAAAATAAACACATAAACGCAGCCACAGTAGGATAGGAAACAGTATGTATGTATACCAAACTTGCAAACATTAAGGCAGAATGTAATTTGGTTCAACTCCAAATAATTATGACCATGACTATGGTTGGTTATGGCTATGGTTAAAATTTAATGACATAACGATATAGTGTGCTAATATAAATATGTCTAACACTAACAAGATTGTGCTATTCCACCTATAATGTGGCCTACACAATTGTAGTCAGGATTGCTTTATTCATTCAAGAAAATGTTCATTTTTAGACTAAATTTTTTTTTTAATATTGTGTAATAGTCCATCCATTCATCCATCCTCATCCGCTTATCCAGAGTCGGGTCGCGGGGGCAGCAGCTCCAGCAGGGGACCCCAAA